>CAUYQV010182977.1:0-22886 GCA_963574575.1 Galagoides demidoff
GCTGCAACCAAAAAAAATAGCCAGGCATTGTGGCGGGTGCCGGTGGTCCCAGCTACTTGGGAGGCTGAGGCAGGAGACTCACTTGAGCCCAGGAGTTGGAGGTTGCTGTGAGCTGTGATGCCACAGCACTCTACCCAGGGGGACAGCTTGAGGCTCTGTCTCCAAAAAAAAAAAGGAAAAATCTACTTACAAGTTTTGGGGAAACTGAAGAGCATTGACTCATTAACCACCCCATTCTCCACCAAAGAGCCTGAAAGTTTGGAAAAGGTAAAAATTAGCTCAGACTAAGAAAATAAAAACTTGCCCTGCCATTTGTCAAACTGGGATAACAGCCACAGATAAAGCCAGCTGCAAAGTCCCCGGAAACAATATTTCTCTCAAGGACACACCGCACATTATAACCTGCTTTGAGTATCGGCTGCATTCTTCATCCTGAGAGCCTTAATCTCTAAATTCGGAGACTTCACTGTTGGAAACGGAATCAATAAGAATGAAACATCCCACCCTTGGTGGGAGGATCTAAGTCACTTGGACACAGCGCAGCCAGCCTTGATTTCCAGCCCAGATATGGAGCTTCAGGAAAGGGGTTTCTGTCCACAACACTCACACTTAACTTAACTTTGTCGTTTCCAAGGAAACAAGAGTCTGGGTTCAATTTATAGTCCAGACCTGACAAGGACTCTCTTACACCCAGTATTGTTTTGCTTTGAAGCTTTATTTTCATTTTATCTGAATTTTACCCTTCTTAAAAATCCTCTGATAATTCTACCTTTCCCTGTGTTTGGGGCCACCCCATGGTTCTCCCAGCCTGCAGCCTCCATCGTGCTCGTAGACCAATAAACCTGACTTTGGGGGGCCGCTTGCTCCTTGGTGGTCTAAGGCTAAAGGGTTAGGGTGCTTTATATATAACACTTATTATTCCAGGCTTTGGGAGGTATTGTTTGTCTTTTTAAATAAACAAATCACAATTTGCTCCCTAGGGACATTAGAGCCGAATTATAAAGGTGCAGTTTAACTCTTCCATAGAAACTGGCTGGTAATATGACTCCACTCTTCTCTGTCACTATTGATGTCATAATTCCTCTTTTTGGGTGGCTGCTTTGGTTTCAAGCAGGAATTTGGGCCCTGATCAATTTCCGCAAATGTGCCTAACTGCTAGTGTTCTGCATTAGCACAGGGCATACGTTCCTCGTCACCCGAGAGGCAGCCTCTGCGGTCAAATCTCACAGGTTCTCATCCTGGTCAGCTTGACCAAGGATCTTCTGGATGGAAAGGAACGTGCATCCCCTCCCGTGCTACATACATGGAGGCAGGGAGGGTCTTTACGCACAATCGTGTGAATATATTAGGCAAAGGCAAGAAGGTTACCCCAGGAGTAGAGGGGAGTGCAGCATTCAAAACTCCTCCTCCATGGAGCCATCTGTTCCCGCGTCTCGGCTTCCCTGCTGGCATCTACCTGCTCTCTGCTCGCTGCAGCTCCTCTGCTTCCCCAGAGTTAAGGCTCAGATATGATTCTGCGGCATGATTTGCTACATCGTGAACTATTTCAGTCTCTCAGAGTCTCAGAACTAAATCCCCAGGACAGAAAATAGGATAGGATTGGTTCCCTTGCAGTCAAGTGTCCACCCTGTGCTGATGAAAACAGACACAGCGGCACAAACATGGACAGCTGGTCTTCCCTTCAGCAGGAGCCGAGGATCAGGAACAAGGCCAGGAGGAGAGGGCCTACAGACCCATGTGTGTATTAACTCCAGTAACAGAAGGATAAAAGAGAGCTATGCTTTATTTACAACTTATATTTTTCTAACATACATATTAGCAGGTATCTGAAATTTAATAATTCAAGAGGAAATGTCAGTAGCTCAAAAGTACAGTTCAGCCCAGCATCATGAGCTGACCTGATGTGCTCAGGAACACGACACCAGATCCTGCCAACAGCTGCATGAACGTGGTCTAGGACGGGGCGTGGAGAGAGAGAGCATATCAATGCAACATACTCTCCCATCAGAAAAAATGTCTTTCTGCCTTTCTGCCATTGGCCTGGATATGAGTCAGCATAAGAGGAAGCATGTAGTTATACAATTAATACTCCACACTGCACATTTGGAAGGTCATCTCCTGGGAGGTGATCAGGTACTATGGAAAGGGCATCAGTTTTGTTGTCAGGTGACTCTGGACTCCACCCTGTATGACTTTCCACCTGTGTGATTTGGGCAAATCCCTTCCTGAGCCTCAACTTTCTCACTTGAGGACAGCACATAGCACCACCTTGCCCAAGGTTGAATTTGGATGTTACGTGAGACCATGGGATTTCCCCTCCCTTTGAGCTCCTGCTCAACCCCTAGGTGGAGAGACTGAGACCCACGGCTCCCTGGCCATGAGGGTGGAAAGTCAACAGTTCCACCACATAAGGTCACCTCACAGGATCTTCATTCTTTCTTTGGTAAGTCTTCCCCAGGTAAAATGTGATAAGAGCACAAGTTTCTCTTCTGAAATAAACTCCTACAAGTCAAAACATCTGAAACTTAGAATCGATCTCCAGCTTAAAAACGTTTTAAACATAAAAAGCATTTGTCGGACATCCAACTGCTTTACCACACCATGCGTGGCAGACCACGTTGGCCAGTGCGTCTGATGCCATCAGCATTCACCCCAATCCCTTTGTCTTACTTTTCTAGGGCACCCTCTGGACTCCCAGTGGCCAGCACCTGCATTGCTCTGCATGAAGGTGTCTTCTAGCCAAAGCCCATCTGCTAGCTCACAGGCAGGACAGACATGTTGGAGACTTGAACCCCCAGCATTTCTCAGCCAATGCCAGGTAGAAGTGGGCTAGCTCCCCTGTGTACTTTCACCAGATCTCAGAGTGGCTCCAGTGAGATTAACGGCCAGATGCCCATAGTAGTAACCACCTTGACAACTCCCTCAGTCATGGTCAATGTGATAGGGCCATGGGCTGCCCAGGCATTTGGTCAAACATCATCCTGGGTATGTGTCTGGGTGTTTGCGGATGAGATTAACATCTGAAGCAGTAGACTGAGGAAAGCAGATGCCCTTCCCAGTGTGGGTGCACCTTGCCTGATTCACTGAAGGCCTATCTCCAATGTGGGACATTGCTCTGCTCTTTCATTCAGACTTGGCTGCAGAGCAGAACTTATCAGCTCTCGTGGGACTCCAACTTGCCCACTACAGATTTCTTAGCCTCCAAAATGATATGAGCCAATTCCTTATAGTAATTGTCTTTATATGTGTGTGTGTGCGTGTATTTGTATCTGTATCACATATGTGTATATATGTGTGCATACAAGGTCTGACAATTATGTTCACAAACTCATCCTAGAAAAAGTGCTATACGTAGCACTTAGCTCATATACCTCATTGCTAATTATCACTACATCATCTCCAAAGCACTCCCCTTGGGAAACTATGGCACTGATGTCAGCACCTAGTCCACCCTTTCAAGCAATTTTGGAACTCTTTTTCTGGAATGGCTATCAAAGCTATCATCATTTTATCCTTGATGCCCTAAATGTCATTAAAATGTCTTCTTTCAATGTTTCCTTTATCTTCACGTAAAGAAAAAAGTCATTCAGGGTCAGATCAGGTGAGTTGGGAGGGTATTCAAATTCAGACATTTGTTTACTGTCTAAAACTCTCTCACAGACAGTGCTGTGTGAGCCGGTGCATTGCTGTGATGTAAAACCCATGAGTTGTTGGCCAAGATTTTCAGTTAAGACTTTCCTGTTTCTCTATCAATGTTTTCTTAGTCTTCTCTGCTTTTCACAGTCAGGTGATGATTTTGACACATGATTCAACAAATTTTTGCAATGTTTTCACCAATTCTGCTCCTTTCTGGCTGCCCTGACTTCTTTCATCAGTGACACTTTCTCTCCTCTCAGAAAAGCATTTAATCCATTTGTACACTGCTATTTTCCTCTTGGACTAAGATGTCCTTGATTTCATCTCCACCCTTGCCAAGTTTAACAAGAAATTTAATGTTCATTTGTTGCTCTAATTCAAGCTCTAACATTCTCGCAATGGCACACAAAAACACACAATAATGACAACAAACACTTTCAGCAAGACTGGGCCACATGTTGACACAGCACAGCTGTGAGACCCTGATATACTAAGGTAACAAAACCTTACCAAGGTGTCTGTATGGTGCTGCCAACATAAGCACGCCGTGGCAAGTTCACAAGCTTAATTGTCATACCTCTTGTGTGTGTGTGTGTGTGTGTGTGTGTATATATATACATATATATGTGTATATATATATATTTATTTATATGTATGCATATTATATAGAAGGTATAGGTGGATAGATATATGCGCTGGCTCTATTTCCCTGGAGAACCCAGGTTAACATACATGGCTTCTTTGCCTCACTTCCCACTACTCTACCAGGCTTTACTTCTCCACTCAAACACTCACATTCAAATCTTTGTCCCAGGATCTGCTTCTGAAGGAACCCAGACTAAGACAGACCAACCCAATAGCATTCCCACCCTCTTCTCTCTTGCTACCTCCCCATATCGAGGCTGGAGGCCCCATGTGTGCTTTCCCAGCTTCCTGTGCAGTTAAAGGAAGGTAAGTTCTGCTCCTTCTGGCTGCCCTGACTTCTTTCATCAGTGACACTTTAGTGTCCCCTTAGTTGTGGGACCTAATCCATGTCAATGATGTATAAAATGTAGGCCAGTTAAAGTGGCCCATGCCTACAATCTCAGCACTTCAGGTGGCCATGGGGGGAGGACACCTTGAGCCTGGGATTTTAAGACCTGGGAAACTTAGCAAGGCTCTGTCTCTACAAAAAAAAAAAAAGAAAGAAAGAAAGAAAAAAGAAAAATCAACCAGGTGTGGTGGGGCACAACTGTACTCCCAGCTACTTGGGAGGCTGAGGCAGGAGGACCACTTGAGCCCAGGGGTCCAAGGCTGCAGTGAGCTATGATGGTGCCACTGGACTCCAGGCTGGGAGACAGCGTAAGACTCTATCTCCAAAAAAGTCTTTTGGGGAGGAGGCTCTAAGACGCTATTTCACCTCCTTTTTTTTTTAACTTTTTTTTAAAAATTTTTTGTTGTTACAGTTTGGCCAGGGCTGGGTTTGAACTCATCACCCGTGGTATGTGGGGCTGACACCCTACTCACTGAGCCACAGGCACCACCCTTCACCTCTTGTCAAAAGGGAAAAATACAAAAAAGAAAACTCATTTCTCCCATCCTTCTTCTTGTCCTAAATGCCACAGTGACACCTGGAGTTTCACCCCCATCTCACAACCACGAGGAATTAATACCCCCTAATGTCCTGTAACATCTGCCATTCCCAAGAAGACAAGTCCCCAATATCTACCCAGTATCTAATGACTTCCTTCTCGGTCCTGCACCTATCAGACCTCAAGATACTAACTCTCACTTCCCACATTCGGGTGAGAGGGGTGACCCCACAGGTTGATGCCCAGGAGAGGTTCCTGGCAGAGCAGAAAATCAATCACCTGAAACCATTTCTGGCTTGTGTGTTCAAAAAGCCTAAAGCCTTTAAGAAAGAAGGATTCCAGGCACGGAGCGAGGGTTTTACAGACCATAAAGGGAGAATGGATGTCACTTAGGCTAAAAAGAGCTTCCCCTGAAGCGGGGAAGGAAGCAGAGATTGGAGAGAGGTCTCTGGCAGCAGAAAAGGCTGGCGCCCTGCTGCTCATCACACCCCGCTTGTCTGCAGCCCTGGTGCCAGTGTGACAGGGCCCAGGAGAGGACTGGCTGCGTGGCACACTTGGGCAAGCTGGACCTCCAGCATCTCTGCAGAGACAGCATCCACCTTGCATCTCAGGAGCTCCAGAGAACTGTCAGACCAGAAACACAGTGCAATTCTCAGTGGTACCCTGGCAAGCCAGCACTCTGCCAAGGGGGTGAGAAAGTCTGGGTGATAGGTCCAAACTCCTTTAAAGACAGAGACATGGTAAGAGTTTGGGTCTTAAGGTTGTCTACACCCCAGCACTAGCCATTGCACTGTTGTGAAGACTAGTTATCAAATAAGACCAATTGATTTTTCATTCTTTCAAGAAATATGAGTTCCTCTTGTTACTAGGCATAAAAGACATAAATCAAATGAGACACCATCTCTGTTCCCAAGGAGCTTACAGTCTAATGGGATAAATGCTCACACCAACACGTAGGCTCCGGTATTGAATCAATGTTTTAGAAGTTTCCCAAACATTGCATGAGTCACTCCTGACCAAAGGAGGTATTCTGTGCCCAGTTATGAATAAGAAAGAACCAGAGAGGGTAAGTGTTTTACCAAAGATTGCAGAGTCACAGACCCTGGCCTGACTACTGTCAGCTGGCAGGTTCCTTCCACTCTGACCACAGAGGACTCTTGCCACTATCCTCCAATGCCCACAGAGAGCCCAGGAGGAGTCGGGGGATGGCTCTTCATTTCTGCTCCCCAAAAGACTCCAGTAAGTAGAATTATTTATTTGTGTCTTACTATTTAATTTGAACGTTCCCCAGTCCCACTGCTATATCTGCTGAAGCTCTAAGTGACTTCCCTGAAAACTGGTTCTATTCATCACGCCTAAGAGAAAACAGCTACCTTCACATTAATTAACAGCAGAAAGGGGCTAAAGTTAATTATAGAGCCTTCCAGTTAACAAATGAGGAACAGGCTGGTTGCCAAAGAAGAGAACAGTGGCGGGAGGAAGGCACCGTGTCTCTATCCTGTGTCCTGCCTGAGAGCTACCTTCTGTTAAATGCAATCGGTTTGTTGGTCAAATGCGGAGCTGGCCACAGACTCAGAATGTCTCTCAGCCTCGCGATGTGGTATCTCTCTTTAAGGAAAGGCCCCTTACCACTAGAAAAGATGTGTACATCAATTATTAAAAAGGGCTTTTATCAAAGAGGAAGGAAAAATTGCATGTCATTTTCCTAGTGTTCAATATTTTTTAATATTTATTACTAGCAATCATCTATTTGGGGAAGAATGAGCCATTACTTTAAAAAAAAAAAATCCATGAATGTTTCAACTCAAGAACAGAAAAGATACTGGGCAGTGTGTTCTCCAAAGCCCAGAAAATATACAGTTGCCACTGAATCCCCTGATACAAGTTTTCTTTTCTTTCCTATTCTTTTTCCTTCAAGCACACCAAGAAAGGGAAACTTAAGAATGCTACATTCCCCAAACCACTTCAGTCCTCTGTTTACCTTCCATTTTTAAAAATAAATATGATATCTGCTAGGAATCCTGTCTTGATCTCGCTAGCTAGTTCCCGCAGGTGCATAAACATTATCAAGCCTCTTCAAAGTGAAATGTGTGTGGTCTCCCGGCATCACCCGCCAGGACTGCTAGAGTAAATAACATTTTCCATTACAAAGAGAATACATGACCCAGATTTTTAAAGGGAGCTCAGTATGCCAACTTCTCCAAGAACAAAATAGAAATAATATTTGACCAGTTATCACTGGCCACGTGAATGGAACCTTATACTTTAAAGGACGCAAGACTCTCCCTCCTGAAATAGAAGACAGACTTGATAGACTCCTGTGATAGAAGGGCCTTTAATGGCAACTGTATTCACTTGTCCCCAAACCTGGGTGTGCAGTATAGTAAACTGGGGAGTGTACTTGAATTACCTCTGGGCCATCTCAGACACACACAGTGTCTAGGATGACCAAGGCGTGTCCTCCCCAGGTGATTTGGATGGACACCCCTGTCTGAATCCCCACAACTACATCCCAACCCTGCAGTTCTACAGTCTCTGCTGAGATACTTCCTATGAGAGCAAGCCAACCAGATCTCTCTCTGCACAGCAGTAGCTGTTAAGAAACCAGCCTCCCTGCCACTGGCCCTGTCCAGCAGATGAGAGGAGCCTCGTTTACACGAGGCAGCAGAGTTTTGATGCTTGCACGGGGGAAACTGCATAAAGAAAGATTTACACCAAGATTCAAACTGGGGCCTATAATAATGAGGATATATACTGGGAAAACGTCCTTTGTCCTGAATTAGATTAGAATAAGAGTTGAACTAAATACTGTTTTAGAATGGACCTTACCATCCTCTATGGTGATTAAGAATACAATACAAAGGATGTACATAGTTAAATCACACCAGTGTTGGCCCCTGGGTCTTCCCTTTACCATCGGAGTGGCCTTGGTAAATACACTCCATTTACCATGGGAGTGTATTATTTAAACTCTGTGAACTTCAGTTTTCTGGCAAGTTGGGATAAAACCAATTGAATAAGGTTGCTGTTAAAATCATATAGCTACTGGCATTAAATAAATGTTGGTGCTCACCTTACCCCTTCCTTTCGTTTTTCTTCTATGATCCATCCCTCCTCTACTGCCGCCACCACCCCCACGTTCTCTGCTGTATTTGTTCAGCATCTCGTATATATAGGTTTATATATTTAGGTTTGAGAGAGATAGGAAATAAATTATCGTCTTAAGAGTAAGCACCATAATTCCTTTCAGAAAGTTACTCTCTTTGTTCAGGAAAATATCTTGAAATGCCACTTGGGGCAGCAGACACCCCGAGAGCATGAGTTAGCAGGAGAAAAAGCAGCCAAGAGATAAATGATCTGCTCTGTGTTTGAAATGAACTGGATGAGCTCAGCAAAAAATAAAAAAAGAGAGAGAGGAGAGAGGGGAGGGAGGAGACAGGATAATGCGGCTGTGGGCAGGAAGGGGGTCTCATAACCCAGATAGTAGCAGTCAAGAATCAGCACAAAGAGGATTTTTTTTTAAGACAGAGTCTCACTCTGTCACCCTGGGTTGAGTGCCATGGCATCATCTCTCACAGCAACCTCAAACTCCTGAGCTCAAGCAATCCTCCTGCCTCAGGCTCCCGAGTAGCTAGTACTACTGGTGCCTGCCATAACGCCTAGCTAGTTTTCTACATTTAGTAGAGATGAGGTCTTGCTCTTACTTAGGCTGGTTTCAAACCCCTGAACTTAAGCAATCCACCCACCTCGGCCTTCCAGAGTGCTAGGGTTACAGGCATGAGCCGTTGTGCCCAGCCCAAAGGGGACTTCTGAAAGCATCTGTGAACTACAAGGAACCTTGGCCTTTTCCACCACGTGGAGGATAGAATATGCTCCAATCATATCCAGATCTTAAGGTTTGAAGCCTCCAGCTAACATCTAGGAGGCACTGAGATTCTTGCAAAAGCCGCCCACATCTGACCTCTCTGCCCTCGGTGTGCCGTTCCTCTGTTCAGGAGCCCTGAGAGGTCCTTGCAGGATCCTGTGTTCTTTATCGCCAATTTCTGTCAAAGAGCTTCAAGTCTCTTGAACATATACCCTTTCAGGTACAGCATTCATTTCTCTGCAGGTAACTTTCTGTAATTTCCCTTCACAAAAAGAAAATGTTCCCAAAATATAACTCTGTCTAGAAAAAAAAAAAAAACTATTTGGCAACTCTAACAGCTTATACCCCTAGGGGAAAAAAAATAACAGTATCAACTATTTACTGAGTATCACTGTGTGCCAGGCAGTAGGCTAAGTATTTTGCTACATTCTCTTACCTAATCTTCACAAAAGCCCTCTCAACTGAACATTATTCTTACCACTGTTTAGCAAAGTCAGACTCGCAGGAATTTGGTGATTTGCTCAAAGTCTCAGAGATGACAAGTGGCAGAGGCAGAATCTGTCTCTGCCCTTGACCGAGCCAGCTACCTAGGCAGATTCACCTATCACCTGGGTTGGGACTATGTTAAAATAACAAGCTGGGGGGGAAATAGCAAACTGCAAAGATACTCCTGAAAACTTCAAATCTTCCTGAAGAATGGCATGTCCCTCTTCTGCAAAAGACCCTAGAGGAATCCAGCAAACACCTGGAAAAATGTCAAGCCTTAGCTAAAACAGCCCCAACTCCGTATCAGCAGTTCCAAACTTGAGCTGTATATTAGAATCCCTAAGAACCCTTCCAAAATTGGAGTTTTTCAGGCCTCCATGCAGACCTATTGAAACAAATTCCATGGGAAAAGAAAAGACTTGCTTTTTTCTTTCTTTCTTTTTTTCTTTTTCTTTTTTTTGAAACCTAAGTCCCATTCTGCTGCCCAGGCTAGAGTACTGTGGCATCATCATAGCTCACAGCAACCTCAAACTTTAGGACTCAAGTGATCCCCCTGCCTCAGCCTCCCTAGAAGCTGGGACTACAGGCACCCACCACAACACTAGGCTAATTTTTCTTTCTTTCTTTTTTTTTTTTTTTTTTGAGACAGAGTCTCACTATGTTGTAGAGTGCTATGGCACCACAGCTCACAGCAACCTCAAACTCCTGGGCTTAAGCGATTCTCTTGCCTCAGTCTCCTAAGTAGCTGGGACTACAGGCACCTGCCACAATGCCTGGCTATTTTTTGTTGCAGTTGTGATTGTTGTTTAGCAGGCCTGGGCCAGGTTTGAACCCGCCACCGTCAGTGTATATGGCTGGCACCATAACCACTGTGCTATGGGTGCTGAGACATATTTTTTCTATTTTTAGTAGAGATGGGGTCTCACTCTTACTCAGGTGAGTCTGAGCTCAAGTGATCCTCCCACCTTGGCCTCCCAGAGTTCTAAGATTAACAGGCATGTGCCACCATGTCCCACTAAAAAGACTATTTTTTTAAAGGTCCCCAAGTAATGTAGCCAGCTCCAGAAGCAAAGCTTAAGAAAATGTGATCCTACAGCAGTCTTAGCCACAAACCACCTTAGTGCCTGTGGTGCTCCCAGCTCCCATCACAGTGATAGTTCTATGTCAAGAAAAGTTGGAAGAAGTGAAGATAATCATCATGTTAACATACACTCATCTGAGACTTTACAGGTTTCTGTGCTAAGAAAGCAGAGTGATGTCTATCTCTCCCTGTGTTTATCAATCCCACTCAGCAAGGCTATAATCGACAAGGGGCCCACGCTATCACGCTCAATTCAGTGGTGATAGATGCTGAGGCATGCCAGAAACGTGTTCAAGACAAATGCAAGCATGCATGCTTTTGGCAGAATGTGGTGTTTTAATCCGCAAAAGAAAAACACATGTGATACGAGCCCTAAATCCAGTTCTGGTTAGTCCAGAAAGCTCGGTGTGGAAAGAGAAACTGAACATTAGCCACGTCCCCCATTTAGTTGGAGGAGATTGGAGAGAACGGAGAGGAGGAGGCTTCTCCTCGCATGCCAGGTGAACGAAAGCCGGCCTGACAGAGATGGTGTTAACCGAGCCCCAGTGTCATCCAGGAGTATGTGAGAACCTGACTGAAGGCTTCCCCCGGTGGGCACCCAGGAGAGATGTGCACCTGCTAATTACACCTCCTTGCAGAAGGTGAAATTTTTTGTCCTACTTTTCTGGGAGAATCACTAGGCTTTGGGGACAGAAAAATGCTAAAAGGCGTTTTTACTATTTTAGAATCCTTCCTAATGGATAATTGATGAATGACTTTTACTAGACTTTATTTATAGACTTACCTGGTACCATTAAAATGTTAACTATTGGGAAAATGTAACTTTTCTCCTAGCTGCTGTTACTCTGAAGAAAAAATATCATTAGTGTTGCAATACTCGTGGAGTGTTTATTAACAGCTGGATGACTTCAGTTCGGAAATGTTTACCTACACTGATGGTTCTCAAACTTGGTGCATCTGAATCACCTGGAGGGCTCATTCCAAAACAGCTTGCTGGGCCCATCCCCAAGTTTCTGATTTATTCATTACGTCTGGGATAGGACCTAAGAATCTGCATTTCTAGCAAGTTCCCAGGTGATGCCGATGCAGTGGGTCCAAGGACCACACTTGGAGAATCATTGAGCAGAGCATAAGACCAAATGACCTTGGCTGACATGCAGGCTCGCTCCCACCAAACTCTAAGAGCAGAAGACCAGATATTTCTTCCTCCCTTGTTTGCCAGAGAGATGATCTGGCTTGATTTCTCCAGGACAACTTTAGTTTATGTCTTTTACAATCAACTTGCACCTGTTAATTGTTTTAGTACCCCCTTCATCCTCAAAATTGTCCCTGTTTAGATAATTGTCATATAGACCCTAATGTTTGTTCATATCTGCATGATCTGAACCTGTAGGAATACCATGCATGTGTGCATAAACAGAGTATGTGCTCCTCCACAGAGAGCCTTTGCTTTCTCTGAAAGCCAGACACACCATAGACGCTTGGCTGGGGCTGCAGCTTACTGTGCCCTTGGCCTGCTCTCCTACTGCAGTGTTGATAGTGATGTTTGCCCACAGGGGACCTTGCCTTCTTTGGGGGGTACTTTTTTATTTTTTTATTTTTTTTATTTTTACATATACATGTGTTGACTAGGTTTCCACCTTTTGCCTTCACAAAATCAAAAAGGCTTAAAATTTAACAACAATAACAATGTTTAAGATAAGGACTAGAAACAAAAACCTCGTAAAGAATGAATGAAGATAAATACATTCATAAAGATATCAGACGATTGCTGCAACAAAGTATTAAGCAATAGTAATAATAGTAATTTAAAGAAAGTAACATTCACATTGTCAAACAAGAGTATGTCTACCATAGAATGCTTTGACTCTGAGGTTCAGTATAGAGTCATCAATTAACTTCTTATTATTTTTCTTCCCAAAGTCTCAAAAAATAGACAACTAATATTTATAAATAAAAATAAAAGATAATTTCAAAAAAAAGATCATGCCAAATCTTATAGACAATAGGGAGAGAAGAAATACTTCTAAATCATTCACTTAGTCTGGATACACCTGATTTGGGGGTACTTTTTACACATCCTTCTCTGCCCCCACTCTCTCTTTTCTTCCTTTTCTTTTGTTTTCTTTCTTTCTTTCCCTTCCTTCCTTCCTTCCTTCTTTTTTGCTGCTGCTACTGCTGCTGCTATAGGTGTTATTATTTGAGGGATGGAGAGAGGTCCCTTGGAAGTTCAAAAGGAGAGAGAATAATATCTTGTAACTCCTATGCACCCAGCAACTCGCTTCAACAATCATCATCTCATTCCTACCTCATGTCATCTATATCCCCATTGGATTCTTCAACAACCTTCTCCTGCACACAACCACTAGATGATTTTGGAAAAAGTCCAGCATCATATGATTTTATCCATAAACACAAGCTCTAAAAGAATAGGACTCTAAAAATAATCGGTATGTCATTATCACATCCAAAAAATTAATACTTTTTTAACATCATTAAATTTACAGTCAGGGTTCAAATTTCCCCAATTGTCTCATAATTTTATTCATTTAATTGTTCAAATTAGGATCGAAATAAGTTTCATACTTTGAAATTCATTGAGATATCACTTGTCTTTAATAATGTATATGTTCCTTAAGCTATCTGTTTTTTATTCATTACATTTCTTATTTTTAATTATTATGGGTACGTAATAGTTGTACCTCTCTATAGGGTATATGTGCTATTGTGATACAGGCATTCAATGTTAATTAATTATTGTATCTCATTGGTTGGTGTAACCAGAGTCTTCCCAGACAGTAGTCCCTCATATCTATGTGGAATTGGTTCAGGGGCCCTGCAGACACCAAAATACACGGATGCTCACGGCCCCTACAGAAAATGGTACAGCGTTTGCATATAACCTACACACATGCTCCTGTATACTTTAAATCTTCTACAGATTATGTATAATGATCTACTATTACTTATAGCTAATAATATGAATTGAATGAAACACATCAAATATATTTACATCTATGGAATCATAACGGTACTTAGAACAAAACGTTTCACACTGATCACTTTGGGAAGATGCTAGGGAACCAATTTATCTGCAGATTTTGTTGTTACTTTGAGAAAAGCAGCTAATATATATATTGAACACTGAGGTGTTAGGAACTGTGCCTAATATGGTACATATATTGCTCAAATAGGACCATGAAAAATAAGCAAGGTTCTTGGAAGTTAAAGAAAACACTTAATTCCCCAGCTGGTGTTCTTTCTCAAGTAGCCACCAGCCAGTGCTTGGTTATGCCTGCTGTCCTGGGATCATTAGGAAGGAGCATCCTCTTTTCACTCTTTTAAGTGCCCTGGTTTCAATCATAAATTCAATAATCACCCAGCATGCAGCTACCTTGCTGTTCTCTGTTTATCCCTCCAGGTATTTCCAAAGGAAAGGCCTAGAATCAGAGGGGTCCTGAACGGATTCGGAATTGTAGCAACATTCTCATCAGAAGAGAAAAAGGGTCCATGAGAGAGAAGAGGAACAATGAAGAGAAAGCAGCAGAAAGTTCTAGGAGGGCCCACATTTCAGGGCATCTCAACACCCCTCATTATTGTTTAATTTCAGATTAATATGAGGGTACAAATGATTAAGTTGCATTTGCCTTTGTTAAGTAAGGTCCCTAGTGTAGTTGTGTCCTGTAGCAGCCCATGTAGCATATGGCAAGGTGGAGTGAGAGTTATAAGAAACACCTGTATAGCTCAGTAGTGTAACACCTGGTGAAAAGGGCATGGGGAGGGATGTGGCTCTCCTAACAAGCATGAGAGCTCACAAGACAAGAGCATCAGCGATTGGCAGTCTCTACACCTGTGGTTAAGCGCCATGGGCGTGAAGGAGGCTGGAGGAGAAGGCAGTCCGGAGCGAGCACGTCCTATCACGGAACCGCTCACTCAGACTCTGTCGCTTCTCCTGCCTGCAGAACGCCTGCACAGCGTCTCTCTCTATGAAAGACTGCTAAGATGTATTCTTTTTTTTAATTAAATCATAGCTGTGTACATTAATACACTCATGGGGTTCAGTGTGCTGTTTTTATATACAATTTGAAATACTTCTACACTGCTGGTGGGATTGCAAACTAATACATTCCTTTTGGAAAGACGTCTGGAGAACACTTAGAGAACTGAAAATAGACCTGCCATTTGATCCTACAATTCCTCTACTAGGTATATATCCAGACAGCCAAAAATCACACTACAACAAAGATATTTGTACCAGAATGTTTACTGCAGCCCAATTCACAATTGCTAGATCATGGAAGAAGCCCAAGATGTATTCTTCTTAAGACTGCTTTACTCCCTCGAATACTGTCTTTCTCTCTCTCTCCCTTCTGCTAAAGCTAATAGCCCCAGGCACCTAAGAACAATTATTTTTGAGCAAGATAACGTAGAGGTCCACATCTGGAACCTAGATAAGCCAAGGGCCAGAGACCTGGCCAGTCCTGGGCCCCAATAAGTGGCGACCACGAAGGGACCCCGACAGTGTCCCAAGAGGTATGCTATATACCCTTTACCCTCACATTGTGCCCATCAGGTGAGAGCATGCCATTCCTTCTCCCTCCGCCCCTCTTCCTCCCCTCTTTGCCCCCCAACTTGAATTTAATTGAATGTATCTCTTGTGTGGGTGTGTATTAGTTCATCTACTGGCTTCATATTAGTATTGAGTACACTGGATACTTGCTTTTCCACTTTTGTGATAGTTTATTAAGGAGGATGTGTTTCAACTCCATCCCAGTTAATACAAAAAATGTAAAGTCTCCATCTTTTTAGTGACTGAATAGTAATCCATTCAAGGGTTGATGGGCACTTGGGTTGTTTCCACATCTTGGTGATTGTAAATTATGCTATGACAAATAATCTAGTGCACAGAGTATGCAACACCACACAGGTGATCGCCATAGAAGTATACTGCCATGGTCCCAGCTTCCTGAGGATGCCACACCTGGGGGCTCACCACACCCACCTGGGGCCAGCCAGGGGCTTCCTTGTCCTGGCCCCAAGCCATGCCCAGTGACCCTGCAGCCCAGGAACTGGGAGCACAGAAGGTTCAGAGATGAGTACTCCAGATAGCAGCCAGTTAGCAGCAGCCTCTGGGGCGGGCATGGATGGAAGCCCTGTCGCCCCTACCCTAGCCCAGGTATCCGGTGCAGACCCTCCTGGGGCTTGACAAATTGACATCTGCAGATTCAAGCAGGAAGTGGAGACTGCAAGAGACATTCTATTTGTGCCTACCTCTGAATAATTTAACACTCCCTCTGAAATAGACCATCATTAGAATTTGTCAATTCCTGTGCATTTGAGCAGACAGCCTCAAAAAAAAAAAAAAAAAGAGAGAGAGAGAGAAGAAAAAGGAAGAAAAAGTTCCCAGTGTGTCAGTTCCTCTGACACACTGCCTCAGAGGAGGGTGATGGTTCAGTTTTGTTTTCTTTTATTTTTTTTTTCAAGTCAAATCCCTTTTGCTCACTAGTGCATCGAACCCAACAGGAAATGCTGTCCTTTCCTGTCTAGTGGCCCTGAGACCATGTCTGCACTGCAGGAGAAAATGCTTCACCTCTACAAATGCAGTGACGTCAGCTCCCAGAGACACCGCTGATCTGCCCGCGATGGTGTTCAAGTCACGTAACCCTTATGATCCTCAGTTTCTACATGTGCAAGATGCAAATACTAGTGCGGCCTCCCTCACAGGTGCACTGTAGGATAAAAGGAGCCAATGAGGGCAACACACCTGTCCCAGGGTCTGGCACGAAACACATGCCCAACCGTCTTTGGCCTTCTATCCCTTCGTATGCACTGGGCTGAAGTGAAATGTGCCAGTTCCCATAAGGAACCACAGACAGGCACAATTTCCAGCCCTGTGTAAACCCACTTTCTTTAGTCCAGTGCTTAGGCTGCCAGACACTTGGGTGTAGGGAGTACACACACACCCACACACGAATACATAACATCATATATGTACACACACACACACATGCTCTTTAGCTTAATCCCCATTATAGATGTTCAGATCAGCTGAGCACCCATCCTGCTTGTCCATGCCCCTGGTTAGTGTCTAGTTCTGTTCCCCATGAGGGCTGTTCCAAACTTTTCAGTGAATCTCACCCCACGTCCAAACCCCCTTCCTCACCCCTACCCGCCCCCCATTCACTGATTTCCTTCTCTCCAAATGTCTCCCACCTCAGCCCACCCCCTCCTCCTCCCCTCCAGTTTTGCAGGGCTAATCTCCCCCTGTGCTCTGGGCCCCACCCCTCCCATTTGTTCCTGACCTTGGCTCCATCCGCCATCTCCTTCCCTTGTGGCTTCAAGTTCCTTGTCCCCACACGCCTACTTTTAACCCTATAAAAATGTTCAGACATCACACATCCTGGAAACATTTCCTTCCGCTCTTTCTTACAACCTCAGTCTGCATCTCACCTCCCTCTTGCCGCCCAACACTTTGAAGAATTTGCCAATCTACGTGCCCCCCCCACACATGCCGGTGTCTTTGCTCCCAGCTCCTGCTCTCCCCACTGCTGCTCCGTGAGGACTCATTAAGTCACCCCCTGACTGCCCTTCAGGAGCCTCCTCTGGGTCCCCATCTTCCCAACCCCTCCTGCTGCTTCAAGTCTGTGACAGCAACTCTCTCCTGACTTGCCTCCTTCCCTGTCCCCTGAACGCTTCTCTCTCTTTCTCTCTCATTTCCTTATCCCCTCCCTCCATCTTAAATGGAAATGCCATCTACGGCTCTAGGCACGGTACTTTCCTCCTCGGCTCCACTCCATCTCCCTGGATGATTCCAGCCTCTTCCACTGCATCACACTGCAGCCCTGGACACACACGTGACTCAGACCCTGACATTGCCCTGAAATTGCAATGGGCTCCGGAGCCTGCCTGCTCAGATATTCGCCAGCCTGTTCAGTGCTGATTCTTCCTCTCACTCACCCTAACCTGGGAGCCTCAGCCCCACTTCCCAATCTTGCCAAGTCTCAGGCGTTCCAGCCCAGCTCTGCGAGTCACCATCAGTCCCTCCTTTGCCTCCTCTACCGCCGTCCCAGGTCAGGCCTTGGCGCGCCCCATCTGCGTGCCAGCAACAGTGCCCACGCTGCCTCAGGCCTGCCATCCGTCTCTTCCCAACCCATCCCTTCCGCTCCCACCCTCGACAACCACTCCTAGGAATGGTTGTACTCCGAGCTGCCTTTACTGAGCCCTGGCTGAGTACCAGGCACGGAGCTAAGCACTTTACACACGTCACCCCACGTGCCCTCCCAAGGTCCCTACATGGGTCCTGTTGTCTCTGATTGTAGGTGGCAAAGCAGAGGCTGAGGAAAATCATACTCCTGATTACACAGTTACTAAGTGCAGGGCTGAGACTGTACCCAGGCTCCACACCTGGAGGGTACAGGACAGAAACCATGAAGTCACGCTGCCTCCATCCGCAGACCACATCAGACCAAACAAATCCCCTCTAGAGAAGCGTTTGCTGGCTCCCTTACTGCCTACAAGTTTCCTCCAAATGGCCCCCAAGGCCGTCACTGGCAGCCACACAGTCATCGTCTGTGCCAGCTCCTGCTGGATACCCCACCTGTTACCTCTGTTTGGGTTCTGTTCATCTTTGCAGCCAGGCACATGCACTCAGGACACACTCCACTTCTAACTTTTGCCAAACTTCCGCCATCGTGCCTGGCTCAGCCTCAATACTCCCCTGTCCCCTAATTCCATCTCTGGACAATCAATTTCTCCCTCTTCAGTACAACCCAGAATCTCACTTACACCTTTTCCACACCCATCATTTCACTCCACCTTATGGGATGGTCATGTGCACATTAATTTCACCGAGGTGACTCTGATTTTCTGAAGGGCAGACATTCTCAACCTACTCACTTCTGTAATATGTCACTTCCCTATCTCAGAGCATGCTAAATATTTGATGGAATGACTTGACCCCAAGGATCCCACACATACACTGTCACTGTGATCACTTCCCTCTTGTTTGAAAGGCATCAAGATATGAGACATGCACCTGGCAATGTAAGGATCTCAGATCTAATAGGGTGGGGGTTTAGGGGGAGGGGGTTTCAGATCCGGGGTGAGGACCTGGTCCGTTCATTTGTTCAGACTCCTTGCAAAAAACCACTGCCAAGATGCAAAGTTAATTTTCAAGGAAAGAACAGAACAGCTTTCACATTCCGACACCTCCTCCTGCTCTCCCATCCCACCTCCTTGGAGAACGGCCTCTGAGGATGACTCACTGGTGGGAGAGGGTAAAAACAGCTCCTGGGAGGGGCTGAGAATCTCTGCGAGACACAGAGCAGGACTGGTGATGGCATTTGTCCCTGGAGGGTGGGAATGCACTTTTCTGCACAATCCCAGATTTGATTTGAGCCCCTGAGATGAACCTGACAAAAATAAAAACCTTCACAGGTATATTCTCTTTTTTCCTTTTCCTTTTTTCCAGTAAAATATGCTCAAACACCTAAGGGATTTTTATCTCTACAGAGCATCAAATGTCATTCTTCACCACCTCCTCCCAAGTCTCCTTACAGTCCATAAAATGTGTGTCACTTTCATGCTTATAATGAGACAAGGAAAAGAAAAGTTCAAAGAAAAACTCCTGAATCTGCACAGCTTTGCAAAGTTAGCACAGAAATTCTGGTGAGCCCCTGGAATGATCTCTGTGCCCCAATATGCCGAGGTTAAAACCTCCACTCCACTCTAGAGGTGGCAAGTGAGAGCCCCGTAGAACCCTAGACCAAAGGTCTCAGTGCCGCCTGCCATCCAATAGCCCTGCCTTCCCCAGCAACTCAGCTCAGTGCACACACACACACATGCATGTACGCACACACCTTCTGGGCCCATTCTGTGACTGTCTTGGCTCTAAAGTGTTTCTTTTCTTTCTCATCCAAAGGGTTATTTGCTCCATAGAAAGAGCTTTTCTTTTGTAAAATCATGACAACGTGGACAATCTGCTTTCTAAACCCCTACCGAGCCTTCCCACCAGGGAATGCACAAAGAGCAGCTGGACAGGGCCGTCCGTGCGTGGGCTCCGGGAACAGGAGGCCTTCCCGGCGATCTCAAGCAGAGGGCATGAACTAATGAGCTTGTTCTGGAACAGCCCCACAAAGGGTACAGTTGATCCTCTTCCAGCTTGGCCTCTGCCCATTAATTAGAACATCTCAGAAATGCTGAAATTTGCCTTCCACCCTCTCTACCCTATCTCATCCGCACCTTTTTCTTTTTCCAGATGAAGCTAAGCACTCAGGGGAAGAAAGGGGAGAGGATGTTTTGTGAGCATCTGCCACGTGCCCAGCTCAGAGCCAGAAGCTGGACATTCACTCAGTCCTCACAAGAACTCCCAAGGTGGTTATAGCCATCAATCCACCGTATAGAAGGGGAAATTGGGGCAAGGTCAGAGAGGTAAGCAGTTTACCCAAAACAACACAGCTGATGATTGACGGAGCCGGCATTTGTGTTCAAGTCCTTTCATTCCAAAGTCCATGCTACATGTCCAACAGTGATGAACAGAAGTGGTTAGTGTGGCCGTCTTTGTCTAGTTCTTGATCTTAAAGGGAAAGCGGTCAGTCTTTCACCATTAACTGTCCAGTCAATACCTGTCGGCCCCAACCTTCCTAATGCCACAATGTATTTTCATTGTTACAAAGGGGTCGCGACCCACAGGTGGAGAACCGCTGCTGTAGGGTTTTCATAAATGCTCTTTATCAGGTTGAGGAAGTTCTCATCTGTTCCTAGTTTAAGTAGGTTTATGATGAAAAGGTTTTGGATTTTGTCAAATGTTTTTTTCTTTCATTAGTGTGGTATATTACACTGATTGATTTTTTTTTTAATATTAAACCAACCTTGTATTCCTGGGATAAATGTCACTTGGCCATGGTATATAATCCTTCTCATATGTTGCTGGATTTGGTTTGCTAGCATTTTTCTGAGGATTTTTGCATCTGTACCTAAGATGTTGGTATATAGTTTTCTTATAATGTCTTAGCCTGGTTTTAGCCATTGAAGGTTTTTGATTATGAAGCTGATGTAACTAAGGACAGTTGATTCTTTTTTTTTTTTTTTAAGACAGAGTCTCACTGTGTTGTCCTCTGTAGGGAGCCATGGCGTCACAGCTCACAGCAACCTCAGACTCTTGGGCTTGAGCAATTCTCTTGCCTTAGCCTCCCACGTAGATGGAACTACAGGCACCCTCCACAATGCACGGCTATTTTTTTGTTGTGATTGTCATTGTTGTTTAGCTGGCCCAGGCCGAGCTTGAACCTACCAGCCTTGATGCCTGTGGCTGATGCTGTAACCACTGTGCTATGGGCGCCAAGCCAGGATAGTTGATTCTTAAATCAACTATCTTAAACAACACATGTTTGAAATACACAGGTCCACCTATACGTAGATGTTTTTTAACCAAAGTCACAGGATACAATGCATATAGGGAGGTCCTACTTTCTGTATACCTGGGTTCCACAGGGCTGACTGCAGGATTTGAGTATGTGAGGATTTCAGTATATGCAGGGGTCCTGGGACCAATTAAGAGACGACTGCATATCCATGTACTAAGCAGAATAATAGCTCCCCAAATATGTCCACATTTTAATCCCCAGAACCTGAGAATATTTCTCTTACATAGCAAAAGGTACTTTACAGACATGATTAAATCAAAGATCTTGAGATAAGAAGATTATGCAGGTTCTTCAGATGGGCCCAATGTAACCACAAGGGTCCTTATAAGCAAAAAGGGAGGCAAGAGGGTCAGAGAGAGAGAGAGATTTGAAAATGTCAAACTGCTGGCCTTGAAGATGGGGAAAAGGGCCACAGCCTACTGATGCAGTTCATTGGCCGCAAGGAACTGATAATATGACAAAAGAATAGATTCTTCCCAGAGCCTCCAGAAGGAATGCAGCCCTGATGACACCCTGATTTTTGCCCCATAAGGCCCATTTCAGACTTCTGACCTCTAGAACTGTAAGATGATAAGTGTGTGTTATTTTAAGCCATAAGTGTGTGGTCATTGCACAGCAGTCCTAAGATCTGGCTCTCACCCTCAATCAAACCAAAGACCTGGTTTGTCAGCCCTATAACCCTAATTCCCTCTTCCCATTATTACCAAAGTATTCCAGATAGAGATGGATAGCAACCAGAAAGCCACTTCACTTATTTGCAAAGAGAGATCTACCCGTACGACAGAATCCTCATCTTGGCAAGAATAACACATCCTCTCTCCAGTCAGACCAAGAAGGAAAGTCAATCTGTATTTGGAAGGACACTGAGGAGCATAGGGTTGGAGCAAGCAGAGATAGATGAGTCGCTATTCCAGGTCTCCAGCTTGGAGCACACCACGCTCATCCTCACAGCAGGCACAGCCTTGCCAAGGGCACCCTCACCCCTGAATGTGTTGACTAGGCTGCTCTCGTTCTTGGGTGGTATCTGGAACACACCATCAACATCACTTTCTGTGAAGCTCCTGTTTTTAGGCAGACCCGGCTGACCAACACCTCTTAAGAGTGCCAGATGCATTGTTTCTTCCGAGTTGTGACCAGTTAAGTAATACATTTAAAGCACTTAGAACACATGCCAGAAGTAAGCACTCAACAAATGTCAGCTATTGTCATTATTATAATTAACATTATTGTCATTGATATATTCAACCCAGTTAGGCTCAACTAATATGGAGCTAAGGACCCTTTTCTCTCTTTAAGGCAACTTCCTTCTCTCACCCTGCTCTTTATGCTGCAATTCTGTTTTTGTTTTGTTTTGGGGGTGGAGGAGGGGTTGAGCCAGAGTCTCACTCTGTCACCCTGGGTAGAGTACTGTGGCGTCACAGTAGCTCACAGTAACCTTGAACTCTTGGTCTCAAGTGATCCTCCTGCCTCAGCCTCCTGAGCAGCTGGGACTACAGGCGCCCACCACTATGCCTGGCTAGTTACTGCAACTTTAAATTGGCCTCACCCCTTGTACTGACTGCACAATAATGGTTCCATAAAGGTCAATTTGGGTCACCATCAGATGATCTATAAGGTTCTTTTCAGGAAATAAGAAAACATATGCAGAGCCATGAGTACAGCACTGGCACAGAATAGAAACTCAACAAGTGTTTATATTGTCACTCACACACTCACTCCCTGCGGTGAACTGAATCCTGTCCCCTCAAAGTGCATATGCTTTTTCCTATAAGGGTACATGTGAATCTTTCTAAATGTAGAATATAAATGTCTTAACACAACAA
>CAUYQV010182983.1:0-13802 GCA_963574575.1 Galagoides demidoff
CAAAATCCTGTCTTTGGAAACCCTACAGGCCAAGCATCCCATGTCATCAACAAATAAAAGAGAAAAGAAACATTGGGAGGGAACCAATAGATTAAAAAGAGACTTAAAGATATAAAAAGGTTTTTAATAGCAGGGTTAAACCCTGGTGTCTAGGAATGAAACTTGAGTGACAAAAGCCATAAAGAAATGTAAGGCAGGAGGCTCGGTGCCTGTGGCTCAATCGGCTAAGGCGCCAGCCACGTACACCTAAGGTGGTGGGTTCGAATCCCCAGCCCAGGCCCGCCAAACAACAATAATGGCTGCAACCCCCAAAAAAAAAAAAAATGGCCGGGTGTTGTGGCGGGCGCCTGTGTTCCCAGCTACTTGGGAGGCAGAGGCAGGAGACTCGCTTGAGCCCAGGAGTTGGAGGTTGCTATGAGCTGTGATGCCATGGCACTCTACCCAGGGGGATAGCTTGCGGCTCCATCTCAAAAAAAAAAAGAAATGTAAGGCAGGAATCACTGTAAAAGTCAGGATGGTGATAACTTTTAAAGGGAGAAAGAGAAGAGAGCTATGATAGAGATGATGTGTGTGAAGAAACTTCTGTGAAGCCTGGCAAAGTTCTGTTTCTTGACCTGGATGGTAGAAGTAAAGATATCAATCTTGTAATGAATCATTAAAGAATACATTTGTTTTATATGGTTTCCTGTATCTGTATTTTACTTTATACCAAAGTGTCTTTCAAAAAATATATAGGCAAATCTATGGAGACAGAGGTAGATTATTAGTTGTCAAGGACCACAAGAAAATGAGAAGTGACTGCTAATGGGCACCGTGTTTCTTTTTGGAGTGGATAAAATGTTTTAAAATTGTGATAATAGGGGCGGCGCCTGTGGCTCAGTGAGTTGAGTGCCGGTCCCATATACCGAGGATAGTGGATTCAAACCCAGTCCAGCCAAACTGCAACAAAAAAATAGACGGGCATTGTGGCGGGTACCTGTAGTCCTAGCTACTCAGGAGGCTGATGCAAGAGAATCACCTAAGCCCAAAAGTTGGAAGTTGCTGTGAGCTGTGACGCTACAGCACTCTACTGAAGGCAATAAAGTGAGACTCTGTCTCTAAAAAAATGAAATAAAATAAAATTGTGATAATAGTGGCATAATTCTGAATATACTTAAAAATCATTGAATCGTATACTTTAAATGGATGAATTAGATGTTATGTGGTGTGTGAATTATTATTAGGATATCAATAAAACTGGTATATATAGATATGGATATATCTAGAATTAGATACATAAATAGATAGAAGATATCAAATCCTGTGGCCTTGCTAAATTCACCAATAATTCTAATAGTTATTTGGGAATTCCATGGAGTTTTATAGTAAACTTTATGTCATCAGCAAAAAATAATAATAATACCAAATTAATAATGGTTAACTTGACAGTGGGAGATTTAAGTTGGTATGTGGGAGGTGAGTGGAAAAAGGAGATATAGCTTTCTACAAAAGAATTGTCTGACTATTTTACAATGATCACATGTTGCCCTTATCTTTTAAAACCAATCTTTTTTTAATATTTTATTTTTTTATTAAGTCAAATACACATAGATCATGAATAGATTAATGCAAATGTGGGGTACAATGTGCTGATTTTTTTCGTATAATCTAACGTGGTTACATTAAGCCAATCAACATAGCTTTCACCTCATTTACTTGATTATTATGCCAAAACATCTATGTTCTACATTTCACAGATTTGACTTATACCCCTGTCATATGTTCCATAGATGTGATCCTGTCTTTTACCCTCCCTCTGTTGAACCTCCCCCGTCTCCTCCCCTCCCACTCCATATCTCTCCATCATCCTGGACTATATTTTTTCTATTTTTTACAAGAAAGTGTGAATAAATATAAGTAGGTTTCACAGAAGTACTGAATACATTGGATACTTTTTACTCCATTCTTGAGAAACTTTACTCAGGAGGATATGTTCCAGATTCCTCCATGTAAACATAAAAGAGATAAAGGCTTCATCTTTTTTAAGGCTGCATAGTATTCCATGGTATACATATACCACAATTTATTAATCCATTCATGGATCAAGGGTCACTTGGGCTTCTTCCATGACTTGGCTATTACGAATTGAGCTGCAGTGAATAATCTGGTGCAAATATCTTTTTTGCTAAGTGACTTTTGGTCTTTTGGATATACTCCTAGTAGAGGAATTGCAGGATCCAACAGCAGGTCAATTTTTTTTTTTTTTTTGAGACGGAGCCTCAAGCTATCCCCCTGGGTAGAGTGCCATGGCATCATAGCTCACAGCAACCTCCAACTGCTGGGCTCAACCAGTCTCCTGCCTCAGCCTCTCAAGTAGCTGGGACTACAGGCGCCCGCCACAACGCCCGGCTATTTTTTGGTTGCAGCCATCATTGTTGTTTGGCGGGCCGGGCTGGATTCGAACCCGCCACCTTAGGTGTATGTGGCTGGCACCTTAGCCGCTTGAGCCATAGGCGCCGAGCCACAGCAGGTCAATTTTAAGTTCCCTGGGTGTTCTCCAAACTTCTTTCCAAAAGGAACCTACTAGCTTGCAGTCCCACCAGCAGTGCAGAAGTGCTCCCTTTTCTCCACATCCATGCCAACATCTGTAGTTTTGGGATTTTGTTATGTGGGCTACTCTTACTAGAGTTAGATGGTATCTCAAAGTGGTTTTGATTTGCATTTCCCTGATGATTAAAGAAGACGAGCATTTTTTTCATGTGTCTGTAGGTCGTGTGCCTCTCTTCTTCAGAGAAGCTTCTGTTCAGGTCTCTTGCCCATAGTGAAATGGGATCACTTGTTCATTTCTTAGTACTAAGTTTGAGTTCTCTGTGGATTCTGGTTATCAGACCTTTGCCAGAAATGTAACCTGCAAATATCCTCTCCCATTTTGAGGTCAGTCTGCTTGTTTTACTTACTGTGTTCTTAGAAGTGCAGAAGGTTTTTAATTTGATCAGATCCCAGTATTTTTGGTATTGTTTCAATTGCCCTAAGGGTCTTCCTCAAAAATTTTTCTCCCAGACCAATCTCTTCAAGTATAAAATTAATCTTAAGCATTAGACCAGTGCTGCTGTATACTTCTTGTGCAATACAGCAGCCACTAGCCACATGTGGCTCTTGAGCACTTGAGATTAATGTCATTTAGTATTAATTAATGTTCATTTAAATATCCCCCTGTGGCTAGAGACTGCCATACAGAGTTCAGCCCTCGAATGTGAAGACAGAAGGAAAGCCAACTCTCCCATATCCAGGGTCACTAGGTCTAGGCAGTGTGACAGTGTGTGCACCCACATGTGCATCTTTTCCAGGACGGTTCACTCGCCATCTGAATATCATTTCTATCAACGCCTTTGAGGATGACATTTTAACCAAGATTTTCACTTCCATTGTTGACTGGCACTTTGGGAAAGGGTTTGATGTGTCGTTCTTAAGGTAAGAGGTTCTCATGTCTTCCAGTACATTGGCCTGGGGGCTCTCAGTTGTGGCTCCTCCTTGATTGGTGTGCCCTCCCCTTCCTCCCAAGGCATGGAAAGATACTGGTGCAAGCTACTAAGACGATATATAGAACTGCAGTGGAGAACTTCTTGCCAACCCCCTCTAAGTCACATTACGTCTTTAACCTGCGGGACTTCTCACGGGTCATCCAAGGGGTGCTGCTCTGCCCTCACACCCACCTGCAGGTCAGCCACTATCATTTCTGTTACCAAGATCATTCATCAATATCTTTAGCTATATAGAATGTGTCATAGTAATAAAAGATAACTTTTGTTAATAATCTAGTTTATACGACTTGGCGCCTGTAGCTCAGCAGGTAGGACACCAGCCACATACACCGGGGCTGGCGGGTTCAAATCCAGCCCAGGCCTGCCAAACAACAACGACAACTACAACCAAAAAATAGCATTGTGGCGGGCACAGAGAACTCAAACCCTCCCTCTGTCGAACCTCCTCCTTCCTTTCCCCTCCCACTCAAACTTCTTGAGAATCCAGAGAACTCAAAGTTAGTATTAAGAAATGAACAAGTGATCCCATTTCACTATGGGCAAGACCTGGACAGAAGCTTCTCTGAAGAAGAGAGGCACATGACATACAGACACATTTCTCATCAGAGAAATGCAAATCAAAACCACTTTGAGATACCATCTAACTCCAGTAAGAATAGCCCACATAACAAAATCCCAAAACTACATTGGGCACTGTGGTGGGCGCCTGTAGTCCGAGCTACTTGGAAGGCTGAGGCAAGAGAATCGCTTAAGCCCAAGAGTTTGAGGTTGTTGTGAGCTGTGAGGCCACAACACTCTACCCAGGGTGACGGCTTGAGACTCTGTCTCAAAAAAAAAAATAAAAGAATAAAAGAATTTAGTCTATCCTAGGCATTGTGCTAAGAAATTTATAAACATTAGCTTTTTTAATCCTCACCCAAGCATTTACATACTACTAAAGAACTAGCACCTTGGGTGTCACCTTCTTTTCACTCAAGTAATTAACTCTGGATTTTTAGGATGTAGAAAAATTTATCCGGCTTTGGATCCATGAGGTTTATAGAGTCTTCTATGACCGTCTGGTTGACAAAGAGGACAGACAAGTCTTCTTCAACATGGTGAAGGAAACCACCTCCAATTGCTTCAAGCAGACTGTAGAAAAGGTAAGCCATGTGATAAAATGATCTTTTCTCTTCTGGGTAGATTCCTAGTAATGGAAGGGAATATCTACATTTAGCTCTTTGAGAATTCTCCATACTGTGTTCCATTAGGCTGTATTAGTTTGCAATCCCACCAACAGTGTAAAAGTGTTTCCTTCTTTCCACATCCACGCCAACATTTGCAGCTTTGAGACTTTGTGATGTGGGCTGTTCTCATTGGGGTTAGATGATAACGTTTATTGTAGATCAATTCACAACTGCCCAGACATGGAAGCAACCCAAGTGCCCATCAACCTATGAATGGATTAATAAACTGTGGTATATGTATACCACAGAATACTATTCAACTGTTTTAAAAAATGATGACTTTACATCTTTTGTATTTACCTGATGGAGTTGAAACACATTCCTCTTAGTAAAGTATGACAAGAATGGAAAAGCAAGTATCCAGTGTACTCAATACTAATATAAATCTAATAGAAAAACAACTACATGCCCATACAAGAGAAGAACACAAGTATATTCAAGTGAGGGGAGGGGAGAGGAAGGAATAAGGAAAAGAAAGGAGGGAGGAGGATTGTTAGGCTCTCACCTGAGGCACACATTGCACCCTCCCTGAATGAAGGGCTCGGCTGCCTTAGCTACAACTTGAACTTTACCCTAGAAACTCAAACTATGTCACCTAATCTTTGGTATCCTCATATTAGTCTGAACTTTTTTAAATAAATAAGAAAAGGTAAGCCAGGTTCTGTGATCTGTGGTCTCGGAAATGGTTCCAAGTATTTGATCACATTAATCTCACAGTTCAGGTTCCCTCCCCAATGGAGACACACAGCTCTTTTCTCTGTACTTTGGGAAATGATACTGAGTCAACCAGTCACTTGATTTGGTGATATTTTCTTGCCCCAATTTTGCTTCACTTTTGAAGTAACGTGTAAGTTTGTATCCCTCCAAAGTGGATCCATTCAAAGTGGTTTAATATATGATGTTATTTATTTATAAATAATTTAAAATGTATTTCAGGGTCAACTAATTTGAGTTGAGAAATGAATCATTAAGTTTTTCTGGTTTGACTGAGACCCTTATAAAGCCCAGGTGAAAGATCGTTATGGTCTTCCATCTTATCTTTTCCATTTTGATATAAAAACAGTTGTTTTAAACCTATATATTTGCACCATCTGATTCTACCTTCATTACTAAGAAGCTGTGATTTCCCATAGAATAATTTCAAAACTGTTTCATGTTCCATTCTCCTAAGTGCAAAAGCATCACCAGGTACTAATATCTAAAACATACCTACTCTAGAGAGGTGCCTGTGGCTCAAAGGAGTAGGGCTCCGGCCCATATACTGGAGGTGGCGGGTTTAAACCCGGCCCTGGTCAAAAACTGTAAAACATGCCTACTCTAGGCACAGATTGGAGACCAGAGGTAGTGCCTGTATCTCTATTTGGTAGAGGAAGAGCAAATATAAAAATAATGCCATCCTTTAACTGCCTTTTCTGGGGACCTTACAGTCTGACCACTTAGTAGTAGACTGATTCTTGCTTTTACATGCTTTCTTTCTTTCTTCCTTCCTTTTTTTTTTTTTTTTTTTTTTTGCAGTTCTTGGCCAGGGCCGGGTTTGAACCCACCACCTCTGGCATATGGTGCCAGCACCCTACTTCTTTGAGCCACAGGCACTACCCTTACATGCTTTCTTTAATGTCCGTTCATCATCGTTTTTACAACCATCAGGTCCACATATTATGCTTTTTAAAAAAGACTATTAAAGAACCATGACTTTGAAGAATGTGCTCAAAGGAAACACACACATCTCCTGTTCTATCCCTCCACCCATCCTACTACCAGCCTGGTTGGGCCACTGGCTGAATGCCCAGCTGAGACTTATTCTTCTCATAGGTGCTTATCCACTTGTCACCTACTGGAAAGATCGTTGATGATAATATTCGTAGCCTCTTCTTTGGAGATTATCTCAAGCCAGAAAGTGACCAAAAAATCTATGATGAGATCACTGACATGAAACTACTCACAGCAGTCATGGAGTACTATCTGGAAGAGTTCAACAATGTCAGTAAGGCTCCCATGTCCTTGGTCATGTTCAGGTTTGCCATTGAGCACATCTCCAGGATCTGCAGGGTTCTGAAGCAAGACAAAGGCCACTTGCTCCTGGTGGGCATTGGGGGCAGTGGACGGCAAAGTGCCACCAAACTGTCCACATTCATGAACTCATACGAGCTCTACCAGATTGAGATCACTAAGAACTACACTGGCAATGACTGGCGGGAGGATGTCAAGAAGATCATGCTGCAGGCTGGTGTGACCAACAAGAGCACCGTCTTCCTCTTTGCTGACAACCAGATCAAGGATGAGTCATTTGTGGAGGACGTCAACATGCTGCTGAACACTGGAGATGTGCCCAATATCTTCCCTGCTGATGAGAAGGCTGACATCGTGGAGAAGATGCAAACGGCAGCCAGGGCTGAAGGAGAGAAGATCGAAGTCACTCCCCTTTCCATGTATAACTTCTTTATTGAGAAGGTGAAAAAGAACCTTCACATTGTCCTTGGTAAGATGAAGCAAACTCAGTTTGCCCTTTTTCCCCGGGGTGTTTAAGGTTCTTTTGAGAACCCTAGAAACCCTAATCCTGTAGCAGTGGTCTCAGGGTTACAGGCAGGGGTGAGGGCCTGGAGTTCCTCCAACCACTTGTCCCACTCTCCTGAACAACAGGGGTTTTTTGTTTGTTTATTTGTTTTTTAATTGTTTTTTTGTTTGTTTTTATTAAATTATAACTGTGTACATTGGTGCATTTATGGGGTTCAGTGTTCTGATTTGATATACAGTGTAAGATGCTTACATTGCACTGATTAACACATCCATCACAATTATACTCCTTTCTTAATAGTTTTGAAATGTACCTGAACAACTGTTTTAAACCACTCTCTATAGTTCTCTGAATTCTCCTTAGAGAAAGAGCACATTCTAGTATATGACCCTTGCACGGAACAATGTCTGTTGTTCTTAACACTATTAATGGCATTCCCTGTCTATCTGGAAACCTAGGAATTAGGTTGAATACTTTTCTCTCATTACCAAGTCTCATCTATTTTTCACCTCCTTATATTCACCCTTTTATCTTGGCCTCCATCACCTTCACTTTAGCTAAGCTGCTGTCTTTCCTCCAGACCTCACCTCTGCAACCTTCTGTCTTCACTCTTGTCCTTTCTGTTCCATTGAGCCTACATGATTTTCTTCATATATTGTGAATTTGATCATTGTGTGTTAAGCATACACATATATACACACAAAACTTAAACTCTTGAATTATTTTCTAGTAGGATAAGGACCAAAATTCCTAACCTGTAGTCTCATAAGGCCACCTGCTAGATTGTCCCCTGTATCCACACTTCATCTCAAACCAACATTCCCCTTCTCCCCCCGTTCTTCAGCCACACTAATCTCCTCCTCACACTTCCACTTATGCATCATGCTTTCTTCTACCACACTGCATCTAAATAAACAGGGGATGGAATTTGGAGCGTAGAACCCAAAATTTGTAGTTGGATGGAGACAAGATTAGAAATGAGCTGATAGCCTCATGGTGACTTCTACAGGTAACTATATATGGCTCCCTGTGTCTCTGAGTCAGTGGGTCAGAGAGCTCAAGCTGCTCTGGGTAAGTGACCCAAAGGACGCAGAAGGGACTATAATGTGGGGGGAGAGGGGCTGGTTAGAGTCTATTGCACTACACTGAGATCTCATCACAAAGTTACATGAAAATACCCAATGATTCCTCTGAGCTTCTCAGTCACTCATTGTGGCTGTTCATAATCACACTCCTGGCGTACCACAGGAAGTGAATCCCCCTATACCACCAAAATCCTTGGAAATACCTACTTGCCCCTTTGGGTCTGGCTGCCTCAGAGAAAAAGAATTAACAAAATCTACTTTTCATTAGCCATGAGTCCAATCGGGGATGCCTTCAGAAACCGCCTGAGGATGTTCCCTTCACTGATCAATTGCTGTACAATTGATTGGTTCCAGTCCTGGCCCACAGATGCTCTGGAGTTGGTGGCCAACAAATTTCTAGAAGATGTGGAACTTGATGACAACATTCGGATAGAGTAAGTGTTAGCTGCATTTTAGTATACCAAATATTCCAGATTGAAAATCCAGGTGTTGGGCTGGGCACCCATAGCTCAGTGGTTAGGGCACCAGCAATGTGCACTGGGGCTGGTGGGTTCAAACCCAGCCCGGGCCTGCTAAATAAAAAAAAAAAAAAATAGTGGGGCATTGTGGTGGGCACCTGTAGTCCCAGCTTCTAGGGAGACTGAGGCAAGAGAATCGCTTGAACCCAAGAGTTGGAGGTTGCTATGAGCTGGGTTGCCATGGCACTCTACTGAGGGCAACATAGTGAGACTCTGTTTCAAAAAAAGAAAAGAAAAGAAGGAAAGGAAGGAAGGAAGGAAGGAAGAAAGTCAGTCTGTCCAGGTGTTGGGTCTATTTTTATGGTTGTTTTAAAGATTTCTCAATTTACATATAGAAAATATCTTACATTTTAAAATTCAAATCACATTTAGTTAGATATTTAATAAAGTACCTTTGCTGAAAAAGAAGAAAATTTTATTGTTCACAATTGTCCTGGAGATATACTATTATCATAGGTATGAGGACCTGGATAGAACAAAATAGCTATGTCAGTAGTCCTAGAATAGGCATTTTCAACAGGAACAATGTTACTGCTGAAGAGATGGAAACTGGTTCTTACAGGGGTGAAAAACAAACTTCTTATGTACAGAGCATAGATATACGAAAAAAGTGGGGGAGGACTTAATTTTGGCTAGAGTAAGGGAAGAGATGAGAATGTTGACCATTCTGGGTGCTCCATGGGAGCAGGGATCAGTTAGCCTTCATTGTCTACTTCTATATCCTTGATGTCTAACTGATGCCTGGTACAAGGTAGATTCAATTACTGTTTATTAAATGAATGAATGAAAATGAAGAAGTAGGTAGGATTCCAGTATTTGTGGCCTTAAATTCCATTTTGAGAATTTTTAAGTTTATTCTTTTTCTTTTTTCAAAAAGTAAATTTATTTCAGGTTAATGTGAAGGCATAAACAACCAGGTCTAAAGTTTATTCTCTATAACAGAAGATCCTTAAATGAGTCCACAGGCTGGTAGATAAAATACAGTTGGTAGGCATATAAATGAGGAAAATTATATCTTCTTTTACCACTGACATCCAGCTAATACTCTGCATGTCCTTCAATGATGAATGTAGGCAATAAAACCCAGTGGGATTAGCAGGACCAATGGTGTTGTTACCAGTAGAAATCACAATCTTTTCATAACTCATTCAGTCTAACAGATAACTCAGCTATAATTTCCTTTAAAGTTATGGATTTTAGACCTGCGTCCCAGTCTTATTATTTAATGCAGGAGTTGGAAAACTATAGTCCATGGCTAAGTTCAATTCACAACCTGTTTTTGTAAATAAAGTTTTATAAGAATGTAGCCGTGCCATTGGTTTACATATTGTCAATGGCTGTTTTGCCCTATAATGGCAAAGTAATTCTGATGGCTGTCATGTGACCCACAAAGGCTAAAATTTACTATCTGACCCTTCCCAAAAAAAGTTTGCTGACTCCTGATTGGATGCATCAATAAAGAAATATGTATATAACTATAGCACAAATTTGGTTTTAAAAATGTTTTGAATAGGGCAGCACCTATGGTTCAGTGAGTAGGATGCCAGCCCCATATACCAAGGGTGGCAGGTCCAAACCCAGACTGGGCCAAACTGCAACAAAAAAATAGCTGGGCATTGTGGTAGGTGCCAAGGCTGAGGCAAGAGAATCGCCTAAGCCCAAGAGCTGGAGGTTGCTATGAACTATGATGTCATGGTACTCTACCAAGGGTGACAAAATGAGACTCTGTCTCTAAAAAAAAAAAAAAGTTTTGTATAGTCTATTTCAATATAATTGATTCTCTTGGTAATCCTATATTATATGCTTTTTTCATTTTTCCTTTTTTTTTTTTTTTTTTGAGGCAGGGTCTTGCTTTGTCACTGGGCTAGGCTAGAGTGCAGTGGTGCTATCATAGCTCAACTCCTAGGCTCAAGTGAGCCTTCTGCCTCAGCCTCCTGAGTAGCCTGGACTCCAGCTAATTTTTCTATTTTTAGTAAAGATAGGATCTCATTCTTGCTCAGGCTAATCTAGAACTCCTGTCTTCAAGCCATCCTTTCTCTTCAGCATTCCAAAGTTCTGGGATTACAGTTATGAGACACTGCGCCCACCCTACATTTTAAAACATTGTTCTGTAAATCCAGGAGGTTTCTCCAGATAGTGAAAGGTTAGGAACTTCTGCTTAATTCCTGGTGATTCATCAGGTGGATCAGAGATAGAAATGACTTGACCAAAGACCATTTCAGTAAGAATGTGCACCCTCCCCCACCAATTCTTCTCTATCGCAGATCCGTTGATCTGTCTTCAGAGAATTTTGGATTCTAGTGGGTCACAGTCAGTGTGTATGTCTTCTCACACCCTCACATCTGTAACCAAAGTTGTCACAAATCTTAGAGGAAGCTGAGTCCTGCCTAACTGCCTTGGTGTTCCTGGCAGGGTCGTCTCCATGTGTAAATATTTTCAGGAGAGCGTAAATAAGCTGTCACTTGATTATTATAATACGCTTCGTAGACACAACTACGTGACCCCCACCTCCTACCTTGAATTGATTCTAACCTTCAAGACTCTCCTAAACAGCAAGAGGCAAGAGGTGGATATGATGAGGAGCCGTTATCTGACAGGCTTGCAGAAACTCGAATTTGCATCTTCCCAGGTGAGCACTGCCAAAATAGAACAGGGATGAAGAGAGGCCCAGGACAGGATGGAGGTGGTGAGACACTTGTTCAATGTGCAGAATTTAAGAGGACACCAAGGAAAGACAGGATCTGACCCTGCACTTGCAGAGCTCACCTCACCTGCCTTGCCCTAATGCCAGCCCTGTGGGATTTTCTCTTTAAGATTTGGATGTTTTGTTCATCATGGATTTTTTACATTAATTTTGATTTCTTCACATTTTGCAATAAAGCACTACTTATCTTGAATACTGAGTTTAAGTTAGTGCTTAAGTTTAGTGCTCAAGGCAAGTGCCTCCTTTATCTCATCCTTGTGGGCAACTGAGAAGGGTAAGGCAGAGGAGTCAGACCAGATCTCCAATTCCAGCTCTACTACACAATAGCTATAGAGACTGAACATGTTATTTTACCTCTTTGGGTCTCAATTCCTTTTCTACAAAAAGGGGATAACAGTTGTTACTGCATAGGGCTGCTATGAAGATTAAATGAGGTGACACAAGTACAACCCTTAGCAAAATGCCCGGTATATATAGGTTATTAATTAATTTGTGGTTGGAGCCACTTAACAAACTATCTACAATTAGAACCATCTGGATGGATTTTCAGCTCCAACAAAGAACTGAGGCAACTGACTAATTTACAATAGATTAACCTATTGCTGTGTACAGGAAACCCACAAACACTGCAGCACTAGGATAGGAAAGAACATCAGAGGTATCCCTACTTCTAGGGGTGTTGGGTCCAATTTGAAGTCCTTGGCTTTTAGAGAGATGTTGAAACTGGAGTCTCTCCAGGTAAGGGTGAGCATACTACATTGTTTGAAGAACAGCAAAAGGAGCCAGGATAGTCTCAATCAGAAAAGAGAATAACAATGCCATTTAACATTCCTGGCCATGTATGAGGAAAATACTATTATCATCTCCAAGTTACAAAGAAACCAAAATGCAAAGGTGCCAGGTGACTTGCCTATAATCACATAGCCTGGCAAGTAGTGGGCTAAAGCTGCAAAACAGATCTCTGTGACTCCAGAGCCCATGTCCCTAACTAGGCAAGCAAGTTGTGCTTCTGATGTCACATAGGCTTCTAGGGGGCAATGAGTACAAAACCATGAAAACCCTCTCCAAATATTTGAAATCTAATTCTTTGTGTCTGAGCTGTGTTAGAAGACAGAATCAGTACCAAAGAATAAAAACTGCATATGGGTAAATTTCAGCTTTTCGTCAGGGAAATCTGATTGAAGGCAAGTTAGTTGTCTGAAAAATGGCAGAACTCCCCTGAGAGGTGGTGACCACCCTATAATTAGAGGTGTTCAAACAGAGACCAGAAGACTGATTGGTAAGAATGTTTTATAGGTCATCAGACTGTTGCTCTCAGTCAGCTTGGGCTGCCATAACAAAATAGTCTAGACTGGGTAGCTTCAACAACAAGCCTTTTTTTAATTTCTCACAATTATGGAGGCTGAGAAGTCCAAGATCAAGGCACTAGCAAATCCAGTTCTGGTGGTGGCTCTCTCCCTGGTTTGCAGGCAGCCACCTTCTCACTATGTCTTCACATAGTGGAAAGAGATAAATCTCATGTCTCTTCCTGCTTTGATGAGGGCATTTAGCCCATCATGATAGCCCCACCCTCATGACCTCATCTAACACTAATTACCTCCAAAGGCCCCACTCCCAAATACAATCAAATTGGGGATTAGGCTTCAACATGTGAATGGGATAGGAGAAAGGACACAAATATTCAGTCCATAGCACTACTGGAGAAAGTAGCCTTGAAAGTTCCTTCTGTCCCAGGAATTTCAGCTGTGTATATTTCCTCCACAGCCTTAAATAATGAAGCTTAAAAAAAAAATTCTTAACTTGCTTTTGGTCTGTTTCTCCCTTCCTCCAGCATTAGAGTATAGGCTCAATGAGGATAGAGACTGCCTTTTAAAAATTTTAGTCTTCCTTTATTTTTTTTAATTGAATGATAACTATGTACATTAATGCACTTCTGGGGTACAGTGTGGGGTTTTCGCACACAATCTGAAACACTTCCATCAAACTGGTTAACATAGCCTTCGTGTCATTTTCTTAGTTATTATTTTAAAATGTTCACATTCTACTCTTAGAGAGTTTCACTTGTACCCCTGTAAGATAAACCTCAAAAATAGTCCCTCCAATCCCCCTCCCTCCACCCATTCCCCCCTCCCTTCTCCCTCCCCCCTCCCCACATTCTTAGGCTATTTGGTTATAGCTTTCATATAAAAGGTATAAATTAGTTTCATAATAGGGGTGTGTACATTGGATACTT
>CAUYQV010182987.1:0-31476 GCA_963574575.1 Galagoides demidoff
AAGAAAACAGACTTTAAAGAAAAAAAACAACTCACTTCCCTCTGAGGATTGTCATTAAATGCCAGATGTCCAGTAGGAAGAACCTTTAAACGAAAACAGCTGCTTGGATGGTGCTCCCAACACATCCTCTCCCTCTGCCTCCTCGTGTGACAAGTCCCCGTGCCCTCAGCCTGACAGGAACTTCCCCTCCACCCCAGTGTGAACCTACATTTAAAGATGTCCTGCTGCTGATGCATGGGGACAGTCCAGACACGGTCACACTCTTCTCTGATGGACAGGTTCCTGCCCTTCTCTAGTCCCCCAGGCACCTAGAAAATCTGTATGCGGTCTTGCTCAGCTCAAAAATCGCTCCTTCCATGTTGCTTTTATTCTTAGACTCACTCTGTTCCCCGGGCCTGCAGATGAGGACAGCTAACATTTATATATCTATTGTGCATCCACCATGTGCTGTAGTATCTTAAGTCTCAGAACTAGGAATAGCTGGGTTTCTTCTTCAGAACTCCTCTGCATTTGTCTTGGCACTGTGAATCATCTAACGAACCATATTTCCTTGCTTTATTGCCTTGGATGCTAAGCAGCTCGAAGCCAAATTTGTGACCTAATCTTAGGATGTGATCTAAGCTCCTAACCTTTATCTCTGGCTTTTCCTTACTGTTTCCCACTCCCGTTTTTCCCTCACCCTGATTCTATTACTTGCTTGAAATTAAAAAAAAAAAAAAAGTCATTGGGCTAACTTCTTTTGGTTTTGAGGAGTAGATAAACACAAGTCTTATCTGAAGTGGGTTATAATACAAATAAATCAAAGGTATTGCAAATACATTTCTGCAACGTTCGTCGTAACCCTGCCACGGGCAAGGTAAGTGGGGCTTTGGGAGGTTACATAACGTATTCAAGATCATGCCACTTTCAAGCCAAAGAACGAGGAGTCAAATCTATAACCATCTGACGTCAAAGCACGTGCTTTTGAGAATCGTAGTTGCTTACACTTGGTAAGCAGGTACTGTGTGCCAGGTTTTGCGTTGAGTATCTCTGGGTATTATCTCATTTGCCTTCACAGGCATCCTATGAAACAGCTACCATGTTATAGATAAAGAAAGGTAGATTTAGAGGGATCAGTTTGTCTAAGGTCGCTCAGCCAATGCCAAGACTGAGATTCAGACTCACGTGGTCTGAACTTTGAATTTCCATGTTCTTTGCAGCCTCTCTAAACTTGTAATAGGGCTAAGTATACAAGAAACCAGATTCCTAATTAAGGGTTGTTTGACTCCTTTTAAATGCCCAGCTGCATGGTTATATCACAAAGGCTTATCATCCGACAAACCCTATTGGAGAAATGGATGTCTGACTAGAAATAGGTATTTCTGGGTTTCACAGTTCTTCATGGAGCAGATGGATTAAAAACACAAAGTCTGTGTGCAACGCTGGATTTTAAATGCCAGCCTGAGCACTCAGAGAGAGAGGAAGATAACTAACTACCTAGCGGCCAAAGAGTGGAAATAAAAGCCTTGGGGAAGGTGGCGCGCTGCTCGTGGGCGCCATCTGGCAGTAGAAGTGGGAAATTGCTCTGAGAAATAAATGGATAAACAGGTGAAATTAGGTTCCCATTCCGACCAGCATAGCAGGCCTCTTGTGTTTTGAGTGCTTAATGTAGATCTTTTGCTTTCATACAAATCCTACAGGGGAGACATTTTTATCTTTATTATTCAAATAAGAAACTTAAAGATATTATGTAATGTTGGCTTAAATTGGATTTGGCTATTGTTTATTTTGCCTTCCTGAAACTTTATTTCCACTATACCATACAAACTCTAGAAAGTAGTATTCTATGGTAGCTCCTGCCTTTCCCAGCCCCCTCGGATCTGGGATCATGGATGCAGCACACGTCTCTGGAGTCATCCATGAAACACTGTTGGGTATCAACACAGCTGGTGCCCTCTGTGCCCGTAGTTGGCCCAGGTCATTGTACAGGTCTCTTGTCTCAGGGACTAGGCCTTACTATCTCATATTACTCTCAACAGCCCCTCTTCTAGGAGGTGGGAAATGCTGGATTCTCCTTAATCTGTGCACTGGTTACTGAGTAGTTACAACAAAAGCCAGTCCTGAGCCAGCACAGCCCTCCGAGTGAGGTTTAGAACTCTGATGTGGTTGGTTTCCCACACCACACCTAGAGTTATGTTAGCTGCCCGTGCTGCCTATATTGGCCTTTCCTTTCACAGGGACAAAATTTCTAAGGTTGTCAATTTAATATTCACGCAATTGCTAGTTCCCTTTAAGAAATGCATGGGCTTAGAAAGACGGGCTAGATAATTGAGGCCCGACCAATATGCCCTCGATTTTCAAAAAGGGACAGTGATGGAGCCTTGATACTTCAATCAGTACAACATTCTTCAGAATCAAATCGTGTGTGGAGAGGAAAGAAACAGTAAATATTAGAGTTTGGGAAATTCTCTATGAATAAATCATGTAAAATAAACCAACGTTGCTTTTTTAAGAAAATGTTGCCTTACTGACAGATTTTGGAGTGCTACAGATACTATTTGGAAGTAGATAAGTATTTTAACACTTTTTAATAGAGTAAATGTCCTCCTGGAGGAGATACCCAGTGGAGCACCAAAAAGCTGATCTATGCTCTGACCTGACCAGAAATGCTGTTTATCAATTAAAAGAAGCTTGAGAAAAGCATATCCATTGATGTCAGGATTCAAAATAATTTGACATCTTGGAACTGCAATGAACATTAAGAAAACGAAATTTAATTAGCACATAGGTGAAGTCTTACATCTACTTAACAACAATCAAATACAAGAAGGAGTCGCCAGTGGTTTATGACAAAAGATCCCGGGATTTTGAAGAGTGTGCTATGTAAGTGACCAATGTAAAGCAGTTGCTTAGAAAAGTACTACAGCCAGAGTTTCGGACACCCACAATGGCAGAGTGAGAGCCTAGGAAAATATGCCCTTCCATAACACAATGAGACTTTGTCAAAAAATGGTTCGAATCAACTTTTTCAGAACTCTGGAAATTAACCAAAGGCTTGCAACAATGCAAAGATGATTTATTCAGAAAAAAAGGACTGAATCTCAGTAAGAAAGCGAGTGTTGGGGCATTTTAGCTTGTCCTACTCCCATCTTCCTCTCCCCAGTATCACGGTAGCTTGAAAACCAGCAGCCTTACAACCTTGGTAGCTGTGAAAATCACCCATCTAGCAGCCACTGGAGAAAGCTGAACATGTTGGGAACATCTCAATAAGCCTCATCTCCAGAGAGCTGTCACTACTGAACGGTCTGGTAGCTCCCTCAGAACCTCCACTCTCAGGGATTACTTTTATTGGACCTGACTCAGAGCTCCCCCATTGTAAACAGCTTTGAATATTTGTTGAAATCAAATGTTAAGCAATCGCTTAACACTATAGCTGCCTGAAGCGGAGATGACATTTGGGAGGAACAAGAAGCTGGTCAGAAAACTTAAAAAGAAAAGCCAGGGAGTAAGATACCCACAGAGGGCTTTGAAAAGCTACAGCCTATTTCTGAGGCTACACAGGCCATCTACACGTTTAGGGGTGTTCCCAGGAAAGATCTGAGAAGGTCCTAGTCTCTCACCTGTGGCTGACCTTGAGGGTCTATGGAAGCAGGAAGTGAAGGCTAAGGTAGTTATAAACTGCCTGCCAAAGCATTTAAGGCATGTTGCAACACACGTGGAGAGCCCCGTGGCAAAATCTTAATAATGCAAACCACTTAAGGACATTTCTGGCCAATCATTAACTGGTCACTAAGCTAGCTGAGTGCAGACTTTACAGAGTTAGCTCAGAAAAGTCATTATACATGTATAAGTAAACAGCAAAACAATAACAAACAGCAGTAATCATAAACCCTGAGGGGGAGGTGAATCTGATTTCCAGAAGTGCCATATTATGTCACATAAAATATCCAGTGTTCAACAAAAAGTTATGAGACATGTAAAGAAAAGAAAGTATGACAAAAAAATCACATTACAGTAAAGATATTTGTATCAGAATGTTTATTGCAGCCCAATTCACAATTGCCAGGTCATGGAAGAAGCCCAAGTGCCCATCAATCCACGAATGGATCAAAAACTGTGGTATAAGTACACCATGGAATACTATGCAGCCATAAAGAAAGATGGAGACTTTACCTCCTTCATGTTACATGGGTGGAGCTGGAAAATGTTCTTAGCAAAGTATCACAAGAATGGAAGAAAAAAATATCCAATGTATACAGCCCTACTATGAAACTAGTTTATAGCTTTCATATGAAAGCTATAACCTAATTATAGCCTAAGAATTTCGGGTGGGGAGGAGGGAGGGATGGATGGGTGGAGGGAGGGTGATTGGAGGGATCACCTCTAGGTTGTCTTACAAGGGTACAAGTGAATATTTCTAAAAAGTAGAGTATAAACTTAACACAATAACTAAGAAAATTGACACAAAGTCTATGTTAACCAGTTTGATGAAAATATTTTAAATTGTATATGAAAACACCACACTGTACCCCATGATTGAATTAATGTACACAGCTATCATTTAATAAAAAAAAAAAAAGACCAAAAGAAAGAAAAGAAAGTATGGCCCACGATCAGAGAAAAAAAATAGTAAATGGAAACTGTCTCTGAGGAAGCCCAGGTATTAGACTTATTAGACAAAGGCTTTAATTCAGCTATTACAAATATGCTCAAAGAGCCAAAGGGAATCATGTAAAAAAACAGAAAGTATGAGAATAAGATTCATCAAACACAGACTATCAAGAAAGAGATAGAAATTATGTAAAAAATGAAATCATAATTCTAGGGTTTTGAAAAGCGCAGTAACTGACATGTGTAGAGAAATTCAACAACAGATTTGAGCTAGCAGAAAAAAGAATCAGTGGATCTGAAGATGGGCCAACGGTGATTATCCAGTCTGAGAAACAGAAAGTAAAAAGAATGAACAAAGACGAAGAGAGCCTCAGAGTCCAGTGAGACACCATGGAGCATACCGACATAGACATCATAGGAGCTCCCGAAGAGAGGAGAGAGGACAAGGAGAGGAAAGGATGTTGGCTAGAAATGGGAAATAGGGTTTGATTGTTACAGTGCACTCAAATACAGATGGTTTGGAAAATAAAGAAACTTAGAATCTGTAAAATAGCAAGCATAAGACTATCAGAGTCAGACAGATGTGGGTTGGAATCTTGGCTCTGCTAGCTAACAATTACATCCTAGATCCTACACAGGTAGTTACATACACTCACCCACATGTGGTATGCACACATACATATACATAGATGTATACATACAGATTATCCACAGACATATAACATATACACACACCACGCACACGCACACACAAACATGGCAGCCGTAAAGTTTGTGTGCATTTAAAATTGCACACTATTTTAAATTGTGTGCAAACTTTACGGCCACCCTGTACCTATGTATGTGTGTGTGTATATATATCTATCTTAGCAATGTCCCTGGTACATACACATCACTTAATAATGTCCTTTCCACCATTTTTCCTCCCTCTGTCGGTTCTAGCTCAATATATAATCACTTGCTAGATGCTTTTCATTCATTTTTCCTTACTTTCACAGGAGTGAGGCAAAAATAGTGGCTTTCTAGGTCCATGCTAGGGCTCCAAAGGTATAGGGCTCAGTCAGGCTGGGTTGTTTCTAGTAAGTAAGAGGCAAATGCGAATTATAACCAAGGTCAAGAAACAAAATTAATGTCAAACACTGGGCTCAGACTATGAGCCTGGGCTAGAGTGAGGCAGTGGACGGAAAGAAAAGGAAAACAGGGGAAACAGTACAAGGAGAGAAGAGGCGAGGTGCATCAGATGCAGCTGGGACTGAGCAAAGGTCCTAGGGGTGGATGGGAGGGAGGCACTGAGTCACCCTTCGGCCCCTCTTTCTCCATCCTCATAGCCATTCTTTATCCTGGGTCTTCATCCACCCGTTTTACCATTTGAACCATTGCAGTGGTTTTCAGACTGTGTTGCACAGAGAGGTACCCAAGAGTCTTCCAACATATGATTCAGATCTTAAGCACTACCATCTTTGGCATGGTTAGAAGGTGAAGAAGAGGGTTAGGAGGTGCAAATTTAGATTTCCCACTCCTGACTCCACCAGAGCAACAGCTTCATATTTATTTCTCTTAACTACTGTGGCTTCTCTTAAAATTTAGCTTTACCATAAGTTTCTGGTTTAACGATGTTTGACTTTGCGCCAGTCTGTTCCAACACTGCCAGGGACATCCCTGACTTTTGCATTTTTCTCTAAAGAAGTCATACTAAATCTCTTCTTCATTAAGTTATCCTAAGCCTGCTGCAGAATATCTGTTGACCTTCTGTCATCTTTTGGATCTAGGTCAAAGCCTCGGCCACCGTCTAGGGCCCTCTTCAGTCAGAACAGAAGGAATGGGATAATGCCTTGGGCTGTTTAGAATGCTTAGTGCAGGTGGCCCCTGTGGCTTAGTGGATACAGCGCCAACCCCATATACTGAGGGTGGCAGGTTCAAACCCAGCCCAGGCCAAACTGTAAGAACAATAACAAATAGAATGCTTAGTGCATGGTAGGCATTTAATGAGTAAATACCAACTTATTATATTTTACTTTTCCATAAGAGAACCTAGAACAGGTACCTTGCACACAGGAGTAGTGTGCAAGAGACATTCTCCTTCACTGTATACTTCTCTGTACATAGCTAACCTTCCAGTCTGGGAAAATGGCCCCCTAATATTTATCAAGAATCTTAAATTTCCATCTGCAGGATGTGGGAAATGGTATAGTGATTTTCAGAAAGTGCTTTCAACCTCCATCTTCTGTTGTCTAAAAAAATACTTACTTTGCCTAGCCCATAAATATAATTGCTAGCCTAAAAATACAAACTTTGGGACGACCTGACTGAATCAATCCCTTGAGTTCTTACACCTGGGTCTTGATGCCCCCTTGTGGCAATATGTCAACATACAGGGTTACCAAGATGAACATGATAGCTACCCTTTAGGAGGTGCCTAACTCTGAGACAAATACCATCCTAAGCATTTCCCACAGATTAGCTTGTTTATCCTTGCCATGATCACCTGTGGTAGCTACAACAAGTTCAATAGCTTGTTGTAAGTAAAATAACTTACAAGTGGCAGAATAGGGACTTAAATCCAGGTTGATTAAACTGGAGATTGTGCTTTTAACCCTTATTTGAAAAGAGATATTAGGGTGAATATATAAAAATGAGTGAAGAGGGTCTTCTGAATTAAAGGTATAACAAGTGTGGTTGACACGCTCCCCACCAAAACAATTCAAGTGGAGAAAATTATTTTAAATAACCAATGTTTTAAAGTCTCTGGTTAGTGTCCTAAGGGCATATAGCAAAGGAGAAACATTTGTTCCAGAAAATCTGGGCTGGGAACAGTGGCTCATGCCTGTAATACTAACACTTTGGGAGGCTGAGGCAGAAGGATCACTTTAAGTCAGAAGTTAGAGACCAGCATAGGCAATAGCAAGACATTATCTCTACCAAAAAAATGAAAAATTTAAAAAAAAAGAAAAATCAGCTGGGTATGTTTATGAAGTTTTAGCTACTTGGAAGGCCAAGGCAGGAGGACCCTTTGAGCCCAGGAGTTTGAGGTTGCAGTGAGCTACTATGATGTCAGTGCACTCTAGCTGGGGCAATAATGCAGGAGATTGCATTAAAAGAAAGAAGGATGAGAGGGAGGCAGGGGGAAAAGAAGGGAGGGGGGAAGAAAATTTATTAAATCTCAATAACAGGGAGAGTCTGTGGCATCTGAGCTATGATCTGCCCCATCACTTTCTCTACAGCTCCTGATTATGGAACCTCTACCCAGGGCAAATGCAGCTAACAAGACAGAGCTCCATCTTTCTCTAACCCCCAGTGTGGGGTTATACTTTCTCCCCAGAAGAGGAAGGAGGCTATTGTTTCTCACTCCCCCAGTCCCAAGTTTACAGAAGTTCTATTCCAGACCATCATGCCAAGGCCTCATCCAGCCCGCTACTTGTAAGATGGAAGTTCTACCCTGGGCACAGCAAGTCAAGAATACTGGGGGACTGGTCTCCCACACTTCAGTTCACTTGCATATCAGAAATTCCCTGCTTGGAGAGGCAAAATGAGAAGACAGGGGCCTTCACACTCCCCAATCCTAGTAACCACTCCCAGAGCAGAGATGTCACCCTGGGGAAGGAGGCTGTAAGACCCAGCTCCAGTGTAGTGGTACAGGGGTTCTGCCCTGTAAGAAAGGCAGGACTCAGAAAGGAAAATATCCACAGCTCTGCCTGAAGAGACTGACTTTATATAGAAGGAAGAGTAAAGAGATCCATGTGTGAGGTCACTTGTAAAAATAATGGTGATCTTGTTGGAGAGCAATTAAGAGGAGACTGGCGTGTATGAATGCTGCAAACAAGATGGAGGAGAAGCTAGAAGTTTAAGGGAAAGAGACAGCCAAGTAGAGTCCGCCTATAATCATAATCAACCCTACTGGGAGGTGGAGGGCTCAGAAAGATTGCGCTATGCACACCTACTTGAGAACAACAGGGGCAGGATGTGGGGCAGATTTCAAAGCATTCCTCAAGTCCCACCAACATACAGTGGATATTTTATTGGCACAAAGTGCTTTTTTTTTTTTTTTTTTGAGACAGAGTCTCACTTGTTACTCTTGGTAGCATGCCGTGTTGTCATAGCTCACAATAACCTCAAACTCCTGGGCTTAAGCGATTGTCTTGCCTCAGCCTCCCAAATAGTTGGGACTATAGGCACCTGCCACAATGCCTGGCTATGTTTAGAGATTAGGTCTTGCTCAGGCTAGTCTTGAACCTGAAAGCTCAGGCAATCCACCGGCCTCAGCTTCCCAAGTGCTGGGACAAAAAACTTAAGCACAACCTGTGATTAAAAATTGACCGAATAGGCTCAGCGCCTGTGGCTCAAGTGGCTAAGACGCCAGCCACTTACAACCAAGGTGGCGGGTTCGAATCCAGCCTGGGCCTGCCAAACAACAATGACAGCTGCAACCAAAAAAAAAAAAAAAAATAGCCAGGCGTTGTACTGGGCACCTGTGGTCCCAGCTACTTGGGAGGCTGAGGCAGGAGACTCGCTTGAGGAGTTGGAGGTTGCTGTGAGCTGTGATGCCACAGCACTCTACCCAGGGGACAGCTTGAGGCTCTGTCTCCAAAAAAAAAAAAAAAATTGACTGAACAATAAGTTATTCTGACTCAGGAGTGACTCCTAGAAAGCTAGACTTAAAAATAAAATCACAGTCATCCTGGCAATCTGGTAGACTGTGTGCATGCCCAAGGCTGCCTCTTCTAAGGAATAATCAGGGAGGAAGCCATCAAGCTACTAGCCCCTGGATGAACATGGGAGAAAAGTAGTGAGCTCTCTGCACTGTGAAAACTGCGTCCACATCACACATGTGATTTCCAATAGCAAGGAGTTAAAAATCTAACAGACCGGGCAGTGCCTGTGGCTCAGTGGGTAGGGTGCCAGCCCCATATACTGAGGGTGGTGGGTTCAAACCTGGGCCCAGCCAAACTGCAACAAGAAATAGCCAGGCATTGTAGCAGGTACCTGTAGTCCCAGCTACTTAGAAAGCTGAGGCAAGAGAATCACCTAAGCCCAGGAGTTGGAGGTTGCTGTGAATTGTGATGCCACAGCACTCTACCCAGAGTGATAAAGTGAGACTCTGTCTCTAACAAAAAAAATTATGGTTTATCTTACAAGGGTACAAATGAATCTTTCTAAGAGTAGAATATAAATGTCTTAACACAATAACTAAGAAAACGACATAAAGGCTATGTTAAGCAGTTTGATGAAAGTATTTCAAATTGTATATGAAAACACCACACTGTACCCCATGATTGCATTAATGTACACAGCTATCATTTAATAATAAAAAAAAAAACTAACTAACAGACTAAGGGGACTTAAGCACAATCTTTAACTAATAAGTGGCTTATGCCAATGCAGGGTCAATTCCTAGCCAGCCAGGCTAAAAACCAAAAATAAGGGAGAAAAATATAAGCAGGGACATCAGAGGATGCATACTGTGGGTGAAACAGACTTTGCAGAATTGCTTTAGCCTAACTACTAAACAAACAAATGACCAAGGAAACCACTACCTGGAGGGAATCAGTGTCCAAAGTTGTTGCAGTACATTACCTAAAATATCTAGTTTTCAACAAAAAATAGTGAGACATTGAAAGAAACTGAGAACTATGACCTATACCAAAGAAAAAGTGAAGGCAACAGAAACTGCCTTAGAAGGCCCAGGTGCTATACTTAGCAAAGATTTCAAGGTTGCTGTTATAAGTATATTCAAAGAACTAAAGGAGGCTTGGCGCCTGTGGCTCAAGCGGCTAAGGTACCAGCCACGTACACCTGAGCTGGAGGGTTCAAATCCAGCCTGGGCCTACCAAACAACAATGACGGCTGCAATCAAAAAATAGCTGGGCGTTGTGGCAGACACCTGTAATCCCAGCTACTTGGGAGGTGGAGGCAAGAGACTCGCTTGAGCCCAAGAGCTGAAGGTTGCTGTGAGCTGTAATGCCATGGCACTTTACCCAGGGGGACAGCTTGAGGCTCTGTCTCAAAAAGAAAAAAAAAAAGAAAGAAAGAAAAAGAAATAAAGGAAAGTATGATGAAAATACTTTATCAAATAGAAAATATTAGTGAAGAGATAGAAATCATTGGAAAAAAATAGTCATATGGAAATTTGGAATTGAAAAGTACAGTAACCAAAATGAATAATTCACTAGAGAGGCTCAACGGCAGATGTGAACTGGCAGAAGAAAGAATTAGCAAACTTGAAGGCAGGTTAACAGAGATCATGCAAATCTGATAAACAGAAAAGAGAAACAGAGACTCAGAGACAAGGGGGACACCATTAACACGCCAACATATGATGAGAGCCCCAGAAGGAGAGGGAAGAGAAAAAGGGACCAAGAGAAATGGCTGAAAACTTTCCAAATTTGAAGCAAACCATTAATATACACATTGAAGAAGTTTAACAAACTCTAAGATAAAAACAGAGATGCATACTCAGACACATCCCAGCCCCATGTGAAAAGACAAAGAGAATCTCAAAAGCAGCAAGGAAAAAAACACATCCTCTCACACAAAGGGAACCTGATAAGATTAAAAGTTGACTTTTCATCAGAAACCACGGAGGCCAGAAAGCAGTGAGAAGACAAATATATGCAAAGAGCTAAAGGGAAAAAAAAATCTGTCAACCAAAAATGGTAACTGTTTTGGAAAACTGCCAGTTCCTCAAAAAGTTAAACCTAGTCTTACTATATGATCTGACAATTCCACTCCTAACTATCTACCCAAGAGAAATAAGACTTTGTGTCCATGCAAGAAATAGAAATATTTTCAGCAGCATTATTCCTAACAGCCAAAACGTAGAAACGGCCTAAACATCTATTAATAGATGAATGGATAAACAAAATGTGATATAGCCATACTATGGAATAGTATTTGGCAGTAAAAAACAATGTACTGATATGGGCTATTACACGATGAACCTTAAAACGTTATACTACGTGAAAGACACCCATGCAAAAGACAATATACTGTAGGAATGTATTTATGTAAATATCCAGAACAGGTGAATCTACAGAGAAAGAAAAGTACATTAGTGGTTACCTAGGGATGGGGTGGGGTAGGATGAGGAGATGTCTGCTAATGGGTATGGGATTCGGCTTGAGAGGGGAGAAGATGTTCTAAAATTAGATTATGGTGATGCTATTTTTTTTTTTTTTTTAGAGATGGGGTCTTGTTCTTGTTCAGGCTGGTCTCAGATGCCTGAGCTCAAGTGATCCACCTACTTCCAGAATTACACACTTTTTTTTTTCCTTTAAGATGGAGTCTCACTATGTCACCCTTGGTAGAGTGCTGTGGTGTCACAGCTCACAGCAACCTCAAGCTCTTTGACTTAAGTGATTCTCTTGCCTCAGCCTCCCAAGTAGCTGGGACTACTGGCACCTGCCACAATGCCTGGTTGTTTATTTTTGCAGTTGTCATTATTGTTTAGCAGGCACAGGCCCGGTTCAAACCCAACAGCCTTGGTGTATGTGGCTGGCGCCCTAATCACTGAGCTATGGGTGCCAAGCCCAGAATTACACACTTTTAATGGTCAAATTGTATGTTATTTAAATCCTATCTCAATAAAGCTTCTTCTTTCTTTTTTCTTTTTTTAACCAGGAGCCAGGCTCTCTGATGGCTCAGTTCAATAAGAGAGAGAGAATTTGAGAACTTAAACAAGAAAAAAAGATGAATTAGACAAGATGATTGCCCCTGAGAAGCTTACAAGTACAGTAGGCCTCTTGTTGTCTTTGTCAAGTAGGCTAGAAATCTAGGCAGAAGCTATAGCATGATTTCTCTGGGGAAAAGCATTGGGAATTCTAAACTGATGAACTTTCAGAATAAAGTCCTATTTTAATTGAGAATGTCTTGAACTATCACTACTACCTTTGGGTAGAGACCAGTTTAGAGAAAGAGATGATACAAAAGATGGGGTGTAGCAGCCCGTATAGCTTATGGCAAGGCAGAGTGAGAGTTATAAGAAATACCTGTAATGGAACCCCTTGGTGAAAGGACATGGAGAGAGATTTAGCTCTCCTAACAAGCATGAGAGCTCACGAGATGAGAGCAGTGGTGAATTGGCAGTGTCTACACCTGTGGGGTTGAGAGGTACGAGCTCAGCCTTATATTAGGCTGGAGGAGAAGGCAGTTGGGAGCATGCGCATTCTATCACAGACTTGCTTACTCTGACTCTGTCTCCTCTCCTTCCTGCAGAACGCCAGCACGGCGTCTCTGCTGAAGATTACCAAGCTCTGCTAAAGACTAGGATCTGTCTTTCGAAGAAGACTGCTTTACTCTCTTTAAGGCTCTTTCTCTCTCTCTCTCTCCAGCTAAAGTAGATAGCCCTCAGACACCTGAAGAGAAACTGTTCCTGAGCAAGGGAGCTTAGTGGTCTGTGTCCAGAACCTACCTAAGCCGGGCCCGAGACCTGGCCAGTCCCGGGCCCTGACAAGTGGTGCCAGAAGCGGGATAGTGAACGCCACTGACAAATGATACTGTGAGCAGGATTCAATGAATGTGGATGGAGAGGGAAATAACCTTTAGCAAAATAAGCAAAAAAGAGAGAAATACTTAGAGGGAAAAGAAACATCTAAGAAAGACAGCCAACAGCAGGCCTTTCTCTTTTGGTTCTTCCTCTTTCCTACGTTTTCTCTTTCGGAATTCTAACTAACTCTTCTGTGGGGGGAAAAAAAACCGATAAAAGCCTTCTGGGAAGTGGCTGGGGGAAAAAAAGGAAAAAAACCTTTAGACAAGCAGGAAAGAGAAAAGATAGAACTAGGAGATAAGAACCTTTAGTAAAGAAGCCTTTAGCCTCAGGGGTGAGCAAAGCCTTTGGGTAAAACAGCAAAGAGAAAAATTTGGGAACAGGTTGCCAGAGTTTATTAGCTTTTGAGGGACCAACATCTGAATCCCTTGGCAGTTAAGAGTTCTGTTTAAAAAGAAAAGAATTGAGGTAGATTTAAGGGGGCTGGTGAAGAAATAGAGGAAGTGAAGTTCTATAAAAAAGCTGATTCCAGAGTAAAAAGAAACAGCTAAAGAGTTCCTGTCCCTTTCAGGCAGCCAAAGGTTCTAAGAATTGAAAGATTGTAAAAAAGTAGGCGGCTGAAAGAAAGTAGAGAAAAATCATGGAAAATGAGAGACAGCAGTTGAAGTATCAGATGGAACAGCTTAAAGATGAGATTAAGATCATGGCAGCTGATATAAAACAGTTGAGAGATCAGATGAATAATCTTATAGTAGAAGCAGGTAAATGCTATATTGACATGACAATTGAAATTGGGCAGCTGGAAGATCAGAGGGTAAATTCCCCAGTTAAGATCAAACTCCATAAATGTGGGAAGCTAGGCCATGGGAGAAAAGAGTGTTTAAATGGGAAAGAACGCTGAATGCTTAAAGAGAAGGAAGAAAGAGAATGTAAACCTCCAGGTGTACGTCCCAAGTGTAAAAAAGGCTTTCGCTGGGCAAATGAATGCCGTTCTTGATTCGATAAAGATGGAACACCTTTATTGTAGGGTAATCATCAGTTGGGCCAGAATCAGGACCAAGTGGTAAATGAAAGAAGTTAAAACAATGTCTTCAATATTTTCATTTCAAACCATTCTCGGAAAAAAATATAATTCTATGCCATGGGAGCACTCTGCCAGCTTGGTTAGACCTGTGGTGCCTCAGTGTAAAATGAAATTAAACCAGACCAATAGATGGAGAATAGTTAGATTAAATATGTTTGTGGAATATTTGGTTATCCTGCGTGGTGAAGGGGTAACCCACCTCTCACCAGCGTCTGTGTACTATAACCGGGTCCAGCTAAAGAGCCTGGACACCGCCCAAAGGGAGCAGGGACACTCTGAAGCAAGTGAAGCATCTTTGGAAGATTATGAGAGGGAGAACAAAGGGAGGGAAGAGTAAGAGTATAACCACCTTTAGGCTAGGGAGCTCCATTTGAAAAAAGTCTGGAATCAATTAGCAAAAATTCCGCTGGAAAAGCAGCTTGAAAGCAGGAAAAACTCTGCTACCGAGGAACACTTAGCTATTTTTTTATTGCAGTTTGGCTGGGGCCGAGTTCGAACACACCACCCTCAGTATGTGGGGCCGGCGCCCTATTCATTGAGCCACAGGTGCTGCCCTGCCTTTATTTTTTTGCTTCTGAGTCAAACTCTTGGGTTCAAGCAATCCTCTTGCCTCAGCTTCCCAAGTAGCTGGGACTACAGGCACCAATGCTCAGCTAGTTTTTCCCTTTTTAGTAGTAGAGTTAGGATCTTACTCTTGCTCCAGCTGGTCTCAAACTCCTGAGCTGAAGCAATCTGCCTGCCCCAGCCTCCCACAGTATTACAGGATTATAGGTGTGAGCCTCCTCTGCCTTTTCCTTCTGTTTGAGCCTCAATGGGTTGGACTATCCCTGCTCCCATTAATGAGGGTAGACCTTGTTGACTCAGTCCACCAATTCATTGCTAATCTCTTCTGGAAACACCCTCACAGACACACCCACAAATAATGTTTTACCAGCTACTTGGGCAGCACTTAACCAAGTTGACACATAAAACTTACCAGCACAGAGATCAAGCTTAGTAGAGTTATAGTAGGAATCCTAAGCTTCAGTACGTATGCATCTGAAGTGAGTTATCTTTAATACAAAGTGATAGTAATTTGCTCCATTTTTGTGGTTTCCTATAGTGCTGAACTGCTCGGTTTGTGAGGTTGACGTGATGAGAGGAGAGAAGATCAAAAGAGTTAAAGGAACGATGATACCAATAAGTCGTGAAATATAAGTCATAGAGATGTCGGTGATTGTCAAGAGAGGGCAAACAGACAAAAGGAAAAAATAAGTAGTTAGATCATTAGATCGGTGGCCCCCAGAAGTCCTGGCCGAAGAAGTGCTGGCAAGATAGGAAGATGCGGTTTAAACATTGCATCTGCAAAATCATGATTTTGGCAGGGGTGCAGACACATGGAGACGACACCACCCAGGGTGGGATTGTGAGGAGCTGAGAATCTGGTCAGTGAGTTGATACATAAGGTGTTGGGTGAAGCTTACCTGCATGCAAAGGTTATTGAGATCAACAACATGGATCAAAGACCATGAAGTAGGTCCACGTTATTCAGTAAATGACGGAAAGTGATAAATGAGAGGCAGAGAAATGGGATAGGAAACAGCATGAGCTTTGAAGGAGCTTGGTTTATCATTGCTGTTGGGTATTTTTGTTTAATTTTAATTAAGTGGATGGAACAATAATGGTCTGGAAGTAGCAAAGCATAAAAGAAGAACCCCTCTCCTACCATCTGACCCTGAGCTGTGGGGAGAGGAGAGAGAACTAAGAGAGGCTTAGCTGGTTCAGGCTCCTGTAATGAAGCATCAAGAAATGGACAGCTGGCTCTGTGCCTGTAGCTCAGCAGCTAGGGTGCCAGCCACGTACACCAGAGCTGGCTGGGTTCAAATCCAGCCCAGGCCTGCCAAATGACAAAGACAACTACAACCGAAACCTAGCCAGGCATTGTGGTGGGTGCCTGTAGTCCCAGCTACGTGGGAGGCTGAAGCAAGAGAATTGCCTCAACCCAAGAGTTTGAGGTTGCTGTGAGCTGTGATGCCACAGCACTCTACTTAGGGTGATAGCTTGAGACTCTGTCTCAAAAAAATAAAAAATAAAATAAATAAAAATGGATAGTTTATAAAAAACAGACACTACTTTGTCACAGTTCTAGAGTCTGGGAAGTCCAAGAGCAAGGTGCTGGGGGATCTGGTGTCTGCTGAGGGTCTGTTCCTGTGTCCTCACGTGGCAGATGGGACAGACATTCCCTCAGGCCTCCTTTATGAGTGCCCCCCTCATCCCATTCATGAGGGCTCTGCTCTATGATCTGATCACCTCCAAAGACTCCGGTTCTTAATACTATCACCTTGGGGGTTAGGATTTCAACACACGAATTTGGGGGTATAAAGACATTCACATGTAACAGAAGGTGCACAGTTCCCTTGAACTTCAACTAAGGCCGGGCGGTACAGGAACTACTCAGAGGGGTGTCTGAGGACACAGCTGAGTTTGCTGATCACTTAATGGCCAAGTGGTAGAGATTAGAAGGGAGGGAAGAAATCATGGGTTGGTTAGATCAGAAGATGTATTGATAATGCTTTTAAAAACCAGTGAAACATACCTGGTTATTTGGTTAAAAACCCTAATTAAGAACATACATTTACATGTATATAAAATAATCATCTCCCACTCCTTGATAAAATAACTACAGAGAATCTCACTGGCCTCTGATTTTATTTTACTTTTGGCATTTTTCAATTTCCTTTCTTCTTATATGTGTCTTATTGGTGGTTTATGCCTTTGATTCTGCTCAGCCTACCTGAAACCATTAGGAAATGCACTTGGGCTTCACTCTGTGTTTAGAAGAGACAAAGAGTGTCTATTTCATTAGCATACCAGGACCTGAAAAGCGGTGAGAATTCTCTGGACAGAAGGTGCAGGGGGATGAGGACAGATGTCAGCCAAGCCCCACAAATTCAATTTTACTTCTTTCCAGACAGCATCTAAGCAAAGCAGCAGGACTAGAGATAAGGCTGTCTGGTTAAGATGCTGAAATTGATATTCAGATAAAAGGTAACGTGAGGAGGACGTTCTCTCTCAGGTGGGGAAGGGTTTTGTTTGGAGGAGAAACAGCAGGCAAAGCAAAGAAAGTACTGGGGCTCCCAGAGAAAATGAGAACAGAGGACAAGAGGGAAAACAGCTTAAACGAACAAAAGAAAGGCTGTGCTTTTCCACGCAGGCTGGGCCGGCCCATCCATCTAGTCCAAGCTGTGGCCAGCCATCTGCTGCTCTCAACACCTGACAACAAGCAACCTGCAATGACCCAGCTTTGACCATGTCAGGAACAGTATTTGCTGGGATCAGAGGGATGCAGTTAATCTTAACAATCAGAGCTATTGACTGGGCCCTTATTTAAAGATAGTACATTGATACATTAAAGGAAACAATACATCCAGCCCTCCTAGCACACAGAATAGCACAGAGTCCCTTCTACTTCAATTGTTATAAAAAAAACACAATGAGACCACCACGGACAACACAGGCATTGCTCTAAGTAATTGGTTTCTTCCCCTACTCTGGATTCTAAAGTGACAATTGTCATGATACTGAAAATTATTATTGCTAGTTTCCACACTTCTCCCACAGGAAGGGAGTCTTTCATTGACCCCTCGCCAAGAAGCTTTAGTTAGGGAATTAGACTCACCTGGAAAAGGGGGTCTCATCGGACTCATAGGATTTACCTTTATTGAGATGCTGCTGTGGGTCTGACCTGTGTCCTGCTTGACAACATCCCCACATCCCCAGCAACTCTGTGCGGGAGGTAACAGTATCCCAATTTTAGAGCTGAAGAAACTGAAGCCCTGGGAGTTTGTTACTTGGCCTAGCCTACTTTATTGGTGATTAAATTAATAAACAAAGGATTTGTTTAACTTCTGCCGTGTCATTCGCTGATGGAGTATAGCTGCCCATTGATTAGAATCTTAAGGATTCTGAAGCCGCATGAAGCTGTTACCTAAACCTGGGTTCACTGTGATCACACATAAGAGGCATGTGGTTAAAAACAGTAGAAATTCACACCTATCTTATTTTTCTTGAGTACTGAGGATTTTGATCAAAACAGAGCTTCATCTACAGGGATCTACCCTTGAGTTTCTTCTCTTCTGAGTCTCCCTGGGCAAACTTAGTCATGCTTAGGGCTTTGACTACCCACTATACTCCCATGACTTTCAAATCTTTAATTATAGTTTAGCTTCTTTCCTGAATTCAGACCCATATTATCCAATTATCCTTTTGGGGGTTCCAAAGGGACCTTAAATTCAATATATTCTAAACTAGGCCGGGTGTGGTGGCTCACACCTGTAATCCTAGCACTCTGGGAGGCTGAGGTGAGAGGATCACTGGAGCTCAGGAGTTCCAGACCAGCGTGAGCAAGAGTGAGACCCCATTTCTACCAAAAATAGAAAAATTAGGTTTGGTGCCCATGGCACAGTGATTACGGTGCTGATCTGTACCACTGTGCACAGCCACATACACAGAGGGTGGTGGGTTTAAACCTGTTTCAGGGCCAGCTAAACAACTGCAACAAAAAATAGCCGGGCATTGTGACGTGCGCCTATAGGCAAGAGAATCGCTTAAGCCCAAGAGTTTGAGGTTGCTATGATCTGTGATGCCACAGCACTCTACCAAGGGCAACATAGTGAGACTCTGTCTCAAAATAAAATAAAATAAAATAGAAAAATTAGCTGGGCATTGTGGTGGGCACCTGTAGTCCCAGCTACTTGGGAGGCTGAGGCAGGGGGCTCATTAGGTCCAAGAGTTTAAGGTTGCTGTGAGATGAAAAAAAATATATATATATATACACACACATATATTCCAAACTATAACTACATATATAACTATATATATTCATATTCCAAACTAAACTCATCCTATTCCAAATAAGCTTCTCCTCTTATAGTCCCTGCCTACCCAGATCACTATAGTGATAACCTGGAAATCTGTATAGACATCTCCTTTCTCTCTTGATATGTCTGTGGGTCACCAAGTCTTGTCAGAAGGGGGTCTCAGGTTGAGGTCTCAGGAACCACCAGTAGCATCTGGAAACTAATTAGAAACAAAAATGCTTAGGCCAGACATAGTGACTTATATCTATAATCCTAGCACTCTGGGAGGTCGAGGTAGGAGGATCCCTTCAGCTCGGGAGTTTTGAGATCAGCCTGAGCTGGCGTGAGACCCCATCTCTATTAAATAGAAAAATTAGCTGAGTGTTGGGGGGGGGGGCACCTGTAGTCCCAGCTATCTGAGAGGCTGAAGCAGGAGGATCACTTAAGCCCAGGAATTTGAAGGTGCTGTGAGCTAGACTAATGCCATGATACTCTAGCCTGGGCAACAGAGTGAAACCCTGTCTCAAAAAAAAGAAAAAATCAGAACAGAAATGGGAAGTTCTGATTATTGTGGTTCTCTTGTATGCTTGGGCAGAATCCCTTAACCTCTCTTAACCTTGGTTTCCTCATCTATATAAAGAGAATCACTAGACATGCCTTCTTCATAGGGATGTAGTAATCAAATACACTAAGGAAAATAAATGCTTAGTAAACAGAGTTAGGCAAACCTAAAGTCTTATTTAATCTCAGAAGGTAACCAGCACAGACTAGAAGAGAGGGGTTAGCGCCTTTATACAGGAGTCGGTGCTGCGTGAAGGAACATCTTGGAGGAGCAGGGGTGAGGTCCCCATGAGGACCTCAGCTGCCTCTGTGCTGTTGTCCCCATCGCACTGTCTTCCTAAAGGGAGAAGAGGCTGCTTCCATGCTCATTGGTTCTGGCGTGTTGCCCCAATGCTGCACCTGCTCTTTCATCTTCTCGATCTTCCTGCAACAGGCCAGCTAGATAAAAGGCCTCTGGAGTCAATAGCAGGAGTGATATGGTCAAATTACTGGGCCTTTGGAAAAGCATCCTAGTCCAGGCGTAAGCTGTAATAATGTAATAGAGTCCGGGCTGAACTGGGCTCCCCTGCACCCACCTCCATTTCCCAAGAGGAAGAACCTGAGAGGCCTGGGGTGGAAGCAGGATGGAGAGGGTGAGCACTGAGTAAGGGCCTGGTTGACAGAGGCAGCCTCAAGAGGGGTGTGATGACAGTATCCCCAATAAGTGAGTACCCCGAAGAAGAGGAAACCTCCCCTGATTTTTTTTTTTTTTTTTTTTTTTTTTGAGACAGAGTCTCACGCTGTTGCCCTGCAGCAACCTCCAACACTTGGCTTAAACGATTCTCTTGCCTCAGCCTCCCAAGTAGCTGGGACTACAGGTGCTCACCACAATGCCTGGCTATTTTTCTGTTGCAGTTGTCATTGTTGCTTTAGCTGGCCCAGGCCGAATTTGAACCTGCCAGCCTTAGTGTATGTGGCTGGCGCCATAACCATTGTGCTACAGGCGCTGCCACCTTCCCTGATTCTTGTCTGCACCCCGGCGTCATGCAGGTGTTCCTTCTGCCCGTGTGGCCCAAGAGCAGAAGGCAGAGACTATCCTGTGAAAGGCTGGTGGCAGCAGCAGTGTGAAAGAATTCCCGATTTCCCTGTATCCCCAGGAAAAACAGTGAACAATAACCGGCCAGAGGGTCCTGACGGCGTCTGCACTATAATGAAGCAGGTGGACAGGTACCCACGCCTGAGGACCAGGAAGAGGCCAGCACAGTAGTTAACAGATGACACCCAGGTCATGAGATGCTTCCCCTGCCTCTAACACCTACTCAGTACATGGTGCAGCCACGGGGCTGGGGGCGGGGAGGGACTGGGAGGAAGAGACACCTGAAGTGAAGAAGGAAGATGACCCAAACAGCCTGGAACTGGCCTGACCAGTCAGGTGGGATGGAGATTTTGATAGAAATTAGGTTCGGTTACAGAAAAAATTATAAAGTAGACATCCATCTCTGGTGACCAAGAGATACACTCTCCATGAAAAGCTGTTTGGGTGCCTGGATCCCCGCTAGACTGTAAATTTCTTTCCTCGATGGCACGTTACATATCATATACAGTCTTGCAAGCCCCAAGCCCACCTGCGAATTTTGTGGAATGGCTCTGAGATGAGCCGAGCTGGGGACACAGTATGTTCCGGCACCCCCGGGCTGCGGTCCCTCTTCTCCGTTGCTTGCCTGGGGAAGCACGCATGCGTAATTTAGTGAACTCATTCATTCATCACTCAAACTGTGAAAATATCTATCAGTGCTTGAAGTGTGAAGCTCCACGGGGGCGAGTGGGGAGGGGCAGTGGAGTTTTAAAATAAAACCTTGGATTTGCATTTTTTGTTTTCGGTTTTAGTTTTTAACTTTTGAGAGTCCTTTCCTGCCCACCGTCTCACTTTAGTTTCATAGTCGCCGCAGGGGTGAGGGGAAGCAGATGGTGCTAACTTCACCGCACAGGTGACGAAAAGGAGAGATGGGTGGAGATGTGACCAGAGGGACACACACATTTGTGGTAGAGGTGGGGTAGAAAACAACCTTTAGTTCTTCTGACTCTTTTGCTGTAAAAAGACATCATTTGGGACAGTGGTCCTCAAACTTTTTAAACAGGGTCCCTCAGACCGTTGGAGGGCCGAACTGCAGGCCCCTGGACGAATCAGCTGCTAAGCAGGACAGACAGTGGTGGTAAAACACTGGCGGGCTGGATAAATGTCCTAGGCGGACCGCATGTGGCCCACAGGCCGTAGTTTGAGGATGCCTGAACTAGCCAATGGGAAAAGCTCCCGATGGCCAAAACTAGAGCAGTTTGAGCAGCCACATAGCGTATAATCCAAAGCTACTTTATCTAAGGCATAGAATAAATATCTACAAGTCTATATGGACATAAATAAGTAAATGAAGGAGTGTCCAATCACGCTGCAGAATTCCAAATAATTTATGTAGATACTCCATGCTGCCGGGGGTGGAGCTTAAGTCTTCACTATTCACATGTGGGCTGTTCACAGTGGCCTCTTTCCTAAGAGGAAAGGGGAGAAAAAGAATAAATTTACAGTGGAGTAGCCTGACAAACACCACCTCCACCTGATCAAGGTCAATGTGGTCTGTGTTTAGTCATGTTGATAGTATGTGCCTGGGATAGGATGTGATGAGAAGGACATTGTATCTTTGTGGTTACCCTCTCAAAAACTCATAATCCCATTCTAATCATTAAGAATGTTAGCCAAATCCAATTAAAGGACATCCTACAAAATACCTGGCCAGTATTCCTCAAAACTGTCAAGGTAATAAAAAACCAAGCCAAGGCTCTGCACCTGTAGCTCAGTGGCTAGGGTGCCAGCCACACTGAGTGGAGCTCTCGGGTTCACATCCAGCCCGGGCCTGCCAAACAACAATGACAACTACAACCAAAAAAAAAATTGTGGTGGGTGACTGTAGTCCCAACTACAGGGGAGGCTGAGGCAAGAGAATCACTGAAGCTCAAGAGTTTAAGTTTGCTGTGAGCTGTGATGCCACAGTACTCTAACAAGAGTGACATAGTGAGATTTGGTCTTAAAAGAAAACCAGGCCAAGTCTCAGAAACCATCCTCGCCAAAAGAACCCTAAGGAGACAAGATGACTAAATATAGCATCATCTCCTGGATGGGATCCTGAAACGGACACAACAGTGAAGGCCGGTCTTAGTGGCTCACATCTATAATTCTAACACCTTGGGAGGCTGAGGCAGGAGGATTGCTTGAGCTCAAGAGTTCAAGACCAGCCTGAGCAATGTAGTGAGATCCTATCTCTAAATAGCAATTCCATCTCATATGCATACACGAGGTCAGACAATTAAGTTCTTGAACTCATCCTAGGAAAAATGCTACAAACTTCATTGCTGAATATCACTATGGTCAGCTTTGGAGTACCCCCCTTGGCCATCTGCTGACCATTTTGAAATTTTGGTCCATTCATTGTGACTGCCATACCATACTAACGTCAGATGTCAGTAACAGAGGAAATTGGGAATGGCATATACTGGAACTCGGCACTAGTAACCTCTTTTCTGTAACTCTAAAATAAAAAGTTTATTGAAAATTTTTAAAAATAAAAATGACTTGCATGAAATGAAAGCCAGGAATAATTAATGTATCACTGGCATTATAAGCGGAGTGTTTGGGGGTGTGAGGAAGGTGCTGCCTTCTTGGGCGTCTGTGGGTTACAGTCGGCTTTGCTTACAGCAGCGCAGAAGGCAGCTCTGGTGTTCCTGACACAAATATTTGGCCCCTCCAGTGCCCGGACGATCATAATTAAACACTCCTTCCAGGTCATCTCCAGGAGCTTTGTTCCCCTAGGTCAATAGCATGTGTACATGGCTTTGGTAATTCTTCTGGCTTACCTGGAACCTGAATTATCCACGGCATCTTCTAGTTTATTTTCAGGGTCCTGAAAAGAGTAGTAGATTGGAAGTCAGAATACCTTTGGGCATCACCTCCTTGCCATGCCCCTGACTTTACCTTTCTCATTTATTGGAAGATAATGATGGTACCATCGGTCATTACAAAAGTTTTGTGATAGACAAAAATCAAGCAACAAAATCCATGTGGACAGAAGCAAAGGAAGTCTGCCTAGCAACACCAAAAAAGGAGAGCACAGATGAATTGGGAAGGGCGCTGTGGACTGTTTCTTGGAATTGAAATAATGGACCATAACACAGCCTGTCTCAAAACTTTGGTAGTGAGTGGTTGTGGTTGGTGGGCAGTAACTGAGCCAAGGTGCTGTGGAATCGGGTGGCTCTCCCTCAGATTGCCCTGAGCACTATAAGCACTACTTCATGCGGGCACTTTAAAAATAAAATTCCCGAGAAACAGAAGCTGTTTCAGGAGGATAATGGGATTCTGGTGCACTTCAAGGGCGGAGTTGCCAATGCCCTCCTGTAAAGAGCCACCATGATTCTTACAGTGAGTGGGACAGCGTGAGCCCTGTATCAGCTGGCTATGCCTTCATTTCCCCAGAAGCAGGATTGACTTCAGTGATCCCAGCAATTGCTTGATTCACTTTCATTTAGCTCTCTAGGGACCAGTAATCTGATAAATAACTGAGCTCTTCTCTGAGGATCAATATTTATTGACTTGCACTAACTGCCACCAATAAAGCAGTCTTTACCATGAAAAAAAAAAGCTTTTGTAGTGACTCATGCAAAATTAAATGGCATAACATATGTGAAAGCTTCCTGTGACCTAGAAAGGTTACAAAGTTTTAGGAGACTAGAATTGTTGCATGTTCTGGTAAGAAGGCCTTGGGCTTACTCCCTCAATCAGCAGACATTTGCCAAGTATCATTTAGGCATAGTAGGAAGTCCCTCGGCCTGGTACCAGCATGGAAATGCAGGAAGGAGGAGAAATTTGGGATTCAGAATTCACATGGGAAGCGCTGTCTGGCTAGATAAACGGCCTGGGCTGGGGATGATAACCCAGCAGAGGGGCACATCAGTCATGATGCATTTGGTTGTTGGGAATAGAAAGCTCAATTAAAAATGAGCTGAAAGAGTCATTAACTCACCTAACTGGAAGGCCCAGAGTTGGTGGGCCAACTCGAGTTGTATCAAGGTTCAATGATAAGTGGCAGGCTGGGCATGGTGCTTACGCCAGTAATGCCAGCACCTGAGCCCAGGAGTGGGAGGTTGCAAAGAGCTGTGATCACACCCCGGCCCTCCAGCATGGCAACAGAGCAAAACCCGGCCGCAAAAAAACCCCAGCCAACCAAACAGAAAAAACAACGGTGGCTTAAGAACAGCCTCCAAGACTCAAAGGTCTTCTTTTACTGTTCTGTTATCCACAGTGATAGCTTCATACTAAAACTAGCTCCCTCCAGGGAATTGGGACGGCTGCCAGCAGCAAATCCCTCTTAGTAAGGCTGTAGTCTCTTGCGTGTCCTTAATTCTGCATTATTTTCCAAAATTTGAAATATTATTTATGTTTATCTCACTATTTGTATGATTACATGTTTATATCAGCCCCCCCCCCCTTGGGAGGCCATGGATTTCACCGGTCCCTAAACTACCTTCTGAAGAGGCAGGGGTTCTTCCTTAACCCACAGGAGAGAGGCTGAGCCTGTCACAGGGATCTTCCTTCTATATTCTCCTTTCTATGCCCACATTGCTTCCTGCCTGGGTCCTAACACTGGGTAGGGTGCTGTTAGATTTTGTTAGAATAAGATTGCAGTGTCCTCCTTGAAGGGGGTCTTTCTATGATTTGAATTACAATTGTTTTGAGATGGAGTCTCACTCTGTCACCCTGGGTAGAGTGCTGTGACATCATAGCTTATAGCAACCTCAACCTCATGAGCTCAAGTGATCCTCTTGCCTCAGCCTCCCAAGTAGGGCACCCACCATAGCACCTGCCATAATGCCCAGCTAGTTTTTCTATTTTTAGTAGAGATGGGGGTCTCATTCTCCTCAGGCTTGTCTTCAACTCCTGAGCTCAAGCAATCTACCCACTGCAGCTTCCCAGAGTGCTAGGATTACAGGCAGGAGTCACCATGCCCAGCCAAGGGTGTCTTTCTCAATGAAGAGAAACTGAGTTGGTATAGTCTGGGTGGAAAAACAGGACTGGTGGTGACCAGAGAAGCCTGGGTAAGGTTGGGTAAACAAAATTGATAAAAGAATTGTCCTTGAAGGGAGGAAAAAGAATGTTGATAGCAACGTTGGGAGTAAAGTGGAGGGGAAAACAGGTGAATGGTTCAGGGGGCGGGCTTGGCAGGGTCCTGGCACACAGCCTTTGGTCTACAGTCCAAGGCACATTAACCACGCTTTTGCATGGCCATGTTCCAAGGGCCCTGTGACACAATAATAATTCTTCACTTTTTAGGAGTATTTTATAATTTACAGAAATGTGTTCCCAGACGTTATCTCATTCCATTGTCAAGCTATTCTCTGAGGTTGGTTTGATTATTCACATTCTGGAAGTGAAAAATACCAGGCCTTGGAGCAACTTTGCAAATGCCACACAGTTAACAGAAAAGAAAGGTGGATTCAGACATTCTCCTCCGGGTTCTGAGTGCATTTTTATCTCAATGCCATTGAAAAATGGGCCCATGTTGTAAGATGGAAATATATCAAAAACCCTCTAGGACCAGGTCTTTCATTGCTTTTGTTGTTTTTCTGTTTAGCATTGAGTTTCTGTGTATTTTTGTGTACATATAAAATTTACCATAAGAAAAAGCTAAGGCTTAGCGCCTGCAGCTCACCAGCTAAGAAGCTGAGCGGGTTTGAATCCAGCCGGGGCCTGCCAAACAACGACAACCAAAAAATAGCCGGGCATTGTGGCGGGTGCCTGCAGTCCCAGCTACTTGGGAGGCTGAGGCAAGAGAATCACTTAAGCCCAAGAGTTTGAGGTTGCTGTGAGCTGTGACACCATAGCACTCTACTGAGGGTGACAACAAAAAAAAAATAAGTTAAAAACACGTAATTGTGTTGAGCTGCTTGGTCAGGCTCCTGGCAGAGTGACTCAGAAGATGAACAGGCCCCAGGAAAAGTCAGGAGCTGAAGGGTTTAGACTTCAGCACTTTGAGATTTTTTCTTTTAAAAAGAAGGAACATTTGGGAATAAAGAATAAGGAAAATCATATGCGTGCTCAAGCAGCTAAAAAAAATTAAAAAGACACAAAGGAATGATTTGTTCCCTCCGGGTTTTATATTCTCTTGCCAGATCCTTTAATTATGCTTCTATTCTTTTTTCCCAAACTTAATTTTCCCCTAGACTTAAATAAAGAACAGATGATGCTTCTTAGAAGAGTTGGTAAAATAGCCTTTCATAAGTTATTTCTGCCCCAGTGTGGGTCCTGGCTTGATCTCCAACTTACTGTGTGATCCCAGGTTTTTATTCACCTCTTGGGAGATAGTTTCTCTAATGGTAACGCAGGATTCAGAACATGTGCCACCAAAAGACCTCCCAAGAAAATTGAAAAGGCAAGTGACAGCCACAAAGACACTTGGACCATTTCTGAGGAAGGATGACTTAGGTTGGGAGCTGTTATCACAGCATTTCTCAGAATCACCGGGTTTGTGGGTTACGACAGTAGGGCCCTCTGCTGCCTGGGCATGGAAGTGGACAGGGCCTTCATGAGCAATGTGGCCAGGAAGGTACCTCAGCTCTTCTGAATTGATGTCACCTGCTTGATTTGACAATTTTCATCTTGTAAGGTGTTATCTATTGCTCTCATGCATTAAGAAAGGGAATGGTCGGAGAAAGAAAAGCAGTCAGTCTTCCATTATCCTTGCTAAGGGGCAGGGCATAATCCTGAAGACCAGATAATCTCAAGGAGGAGTGTGAATCATTTTAATGTAGCATAGAGGCAGTGCCCGTAGCTCAGTGGATAGGTGAGTGGGTTCGAACCCAGCCCGGGCCAGCTAAAAAACAATGACAACTGCAACAATAAATAGCCAGGCGTTGTGGTGGGTGCCTGTAGTCCCAGCTGCTTGGGAGGCTGAGGCAAGAGAGGCCAGTGCATGGGGGAAACCAGGAGGCAGAAATGTCAAGGAGGCCGGAGCTGAGGGATGGTGTGTAAGGCTGTCAGTTTCCGTAGGTGGGATGGGGAGGATGAAGAACTGGGCAGGATGGGGAGAGATGCCCGTAGAACAGGAGGAACCAAGCAGCTGATAGGCTTGGGGAAGAGCCTTAGATAGGAGGCAGGCCACATTTCATCAGATGACTGGAGATCAACAGAACAGCAATCTGTGTCTCTTTGCCCTGATGGCTAAGGGCTATTTCACATTCATCAGATCACCTCTGATGAATAGCTGGGTGTGGAATTCAGCAAGTAGTGGCTGTCAGGTTGGCTGATGCCTACGCTATGGAAACAATCATCTCTCAGCACTCTGGTGCTGATCATATGATCCTCTCTTTCACAACGAGGAAGTCGAGGTTCAGCCCGGTCAAGTCACTTGTTGGTTTCTTTCCTGTCCACTGGTCACCAGGTCACAATCCCCAAAACAGATCTGAGAGGAGCCTTTTATCTCACACTGGCTCAGGCTCCCAGCGCTGATAAGTAAGAACAAAGATAGACTGGGGTCAGAGGTAAGATGCTGTTTCTACCATGAACACATCCACAGGTACACAGGCCATTGGGCAGAAAAGAGATAAGACGTTGCACAAAGATGTTATCTTTCAAAGGAGCGAAGGCCAGGGGGTAGCGGGGGAGGTGGAGTAAAGGAGAAAGGTCAGGAGGGGTGACCTCAGTGCCCTCCCAAGTACTGGAGAGCACCCTGCCTGGGGGTGGGGGGTGGAGCAAATACCACCTACCCACCCCACCAGGCAAACAGACAACTCAAGGCTACCCAGAAATGTCCTGGTTTGTTTTGTATCTTTAAGATTAGTGACCATTTTTAACTAACATTTCCACAATCTTCCTACCCTGTGAGGTCTGCCCTGTAAAGTTATATATACACATCCAAGCTTGGAGATTTGACCACATCCATATGGCCAAGACTTACTCAGTGTTATAAATCCAGAACTGGGTTCTTTCTAATAACTGAGCATGCATGACCCACCACTAATAATCACCCCATACGTGTGCCCATGGGCCTGATCGTGGCTTGCAAGGCCCCATGTACCCTGCATTCAGTACCCCTGTTGAAGTAAAAATTGATAGCCAGGCAAGATAAGCAGGAGGATGTCTTGAGCCCAGGGGTTTGAAGCTGCAATGAGCTGTGATTGTGCCATTGCACTCTAGCCAGGGCGAGAATGAGATTCTTCACAATAAAATGAAACAAAGCAAATTCATAGCAGACTATTCAAGGGAGCCTACAGCATGGCCATTTGTAGTAGGAAAGAGAGCGGTAGGGCTCGACTCCGAAAACAAGGGCACATGGAGATTTACAACCAAGGAGCAGGGTGGTGGGGGTCAGCAGATGGAAAATCACTCAGCAGAAACTTCAAGCCTGGGGAGAGATGGTAGCCAAAGGCAGGCCAGGGAGATAAGATATGGAGTGTGGGGGAGGAAGAATTTGATCAGACATCAAGGGTAGGGAATTTTTACTAAAGCGATTCAGTAGGATTGTTGCTAAAGCGGAACTAAACGGGACAACAGAGCCCAAAGTCAGGGATGAGTCAGAAAGAGGACTCAGAGGAGCTGACGAAAGCCTGGTCAAAGGGCAGTCTTGGTCACCCATCTGACCTCACTGCCTAGACTGATCTGACCCAGCTCCTCCTCCTGCACCACCTCCATCCAGCCCAGGCCTTTCCTGGCCTGTTCCCTCCACCTGGATACCCTTCCAGGGCCCTGTGCTTCTAGGGTCTTGACTCAAGGGCCCCCTTCTCAATGAGATTTTCCCTAACTGCTATATTTTTGAGCATATGCCCCCCTCTTTCCTGATTGACAGTGATAAGTGCTAGGGGGAAAAATCAAACACTATATATTTTCCTTATATATTAATATTTGTTTATAGCCTGGTCCTCCCACCCCCGCACACACACTACGGTATGATTCCAAGAAGGAGGCAGGAACTGGTGTCTGTTTTAGTCACTGTTTTATCCTCAACTCCAGGGTCAGAATCTGGCACATAGGAGGGGCTCACTCTGTCAACTGAATCAGATGCCTGGAAAAGGGTCTCTATAAATACCCTCGGATCTTCATCACTGTGTCAGTAGCAAAGGATAAGGATCCCCGATAGTGGATGTTCTGTCCAAACAATTCATGAGTATTTCATCATGCTTTGTTTTCAACTGAAATACAGTAACACAGGAAATCAGCTCAGATGAACCATAATATAATGACCTTCCTTCAGAATTCTATGATGGCATGTGGCTGGGAGGGGTTGCCCAAAGGAAGAAAAGGTCCAAATATTAAGACAAAGAAACCCATCTAAGAGTTTGCCGCAGAAGCATTCATAGGGATGTAAGATCATCTTCCTTACTCCCCCAAATATTAATAACAGAAGAGTCAATATGTGTATAAAACACGAAGCATGCGCCAGGCTTTCAGTTGGAACGCAATCAATGTTAGCTGTTATTCCCTCCCAGACATCCCAGGCATTCTCCCAAGTATGCCCCATGCTGTTCCCGAATCCTGCTATTTCCCATACCTGTAATGTCTTTCCTTTGCTCTGTCTCTACCCTCTGTCCCTCACTTCTTATCTCCCTGGCAATTCCTCACTCACCCATCAAGTCTCAGGTAAAATACAATGGCTTCTGCAGGGAGTATTCTGACTCCCCTGGGCAGAGTCAATCACGCCCTTGTCCAATAATAGCATCATTACAAACGTGGAGACTGTTGCTTTATAATTGTTAATTTGTTCCCACATCCTTCTGCCCCTGGAGACTGTAAATTACTGTATCCTCAGACACACCAGACTTGTAAATTACTGTATCCTCAGCCATTAATACAAGAGTGACACACCTCAGGACCGGGGTGAATGATGAAGGGAAGGATTCCAGACACTGTAAACAAGGAAGGAGACCATCTGGGGCCAAGTGGCTGTTTCTCATTCATCATACCTTCCCCAGGAGGATAGGTGAGTCCTGCTTCAGATGAACCTGACCCACTTACACAAACGTGCAGCTAAAGGATAAGGCTGATCCATCCACACACAGGGTTACTCATTGGAGGGCTGGGTTTACGGCAGGTTCCTTTAAATAAGCTGCTTTGGTGTGCTCAAAAATGAAAGCCATGGGCGGTGCCCGTAGCTCAGTGGGTGGGGCACTGGCCACATACACCAAGGCTGGTGGGTTCAAACCCTGCCCGGGTAGCTAAAACAACGATGACAACTGTAACAACAAGAACAACAACAAAAATAGCTGGACGTTGTGGAGAGTGCCTGTTGTCCCAGCTACTTGGTAGGCTGAGGCAAGAGAATAGCTTAAGCCCAAGAGTTGGAGGTTGCTGTGAGCTGTGATGCTATGGTACTCTACCCAGAGTCATAGCTTGAGACTGTTTCCAAAAAAAAAAAAAGAGCAATTTTCAAAGAGGTCATTTGAACCTACCCAAGCGGATGCACAAATGGGTTACACCACGTCAGGCACCTGCCAGCCACAGGCATCTATCTGTATGGTGCCAACAAACAGATCAATCTGTACGGCATCAACAAACAGATCGACAAAAGCTCACCAAAGCATCAAATTCACATTAAGAGATTAAGGCCAAGGAATCATCCAGATTGAGTAACAGGCAAGAATATGGTCTTTTGGCTCGGCGCCTGTGACTCAATTGGCTAAGGCGTCAGCCACGTACACATAAGGTGGAGGGTTCGAATCCCCAGCCCGGGCTGCCAAAACAACAATGATGGCTGAAACAAACAAAAAAAATGGCCGGGCATTGTGGCAGGCGCCTGTGGTCCCAGCTACTTGGGAGGCGGAGGCAGGAGACTCGCTTGAGCCCAGTAGTTGGAGGTTGCTATGAGCTGTGATGCCATGGCACTCTACCCAGGGGGATAGCTTGAGGCTCC
>CAUYQV010182988.1:0-15621 GCA_963574575.1 Galagoides demidoff
TCTGTGTTGATCGCTCCATCTCTGGCCTCACACGCTCCCCAAGAACCAGGATCCATGGGTTCCTCCTCTCCCAAGTCTGGGTTACCCCCCATCATCTGGGCCCAGCCAGGCAGGGAAGGAGCTGGCTCCTCCACTGGGGGAGCAGGGTGAGGACCATGAGAGGTTGGGGGGGTCACAGCTTGCTCAGAGCAGAACCAAACAGAGATTGGACACGTGCATTTTGCTCAGTTTCTTCCTCCTCCTTCTTCCTGAGGGGAACTTAGGGTTGGAAAGGCCCCATCTCTGTCCCCAGGCCCTGGGCTGCTTGTCCAGTGTCTCAGCCCCCAGCCTGACACTGCCCTCTGTGAGTTCATGTTGCCTGGGACCCTCACCAGTTGCTAAGGGGACCCCTTCTCTTCCAGGTCGTGGCCAGGACACCAAGTTCATGCGCAAAGTGAGTTGGTTTTTCCAGGACCAGGGGGCACCGGGTGCTCAGGACCAGCTTCCTACCCACACGGAGCCCTGGGTGGGCATGTTCCCACTGTCCTGTATGGCTGCCCTGGCTTTGCAGTGGCCTGGGGGCTCTGGCTGACCAAGAGGGGCACATGGTCACTCTGAGCACCCCAAAGGGCAGTGTGCTGTCCTGCAGCCTTGTCCTTCCTACAGCCTGGGTGCTGCCCCCACCCTGTAGCCCTGCATCCTGGGGATGGGGTGACCTGCCTTAGCATAGTGGCAGGAGCATAGTGCCAGCATGTGCTGAACCTCTGGCCACCTGGGGCGACCCCATTGCGGATGGGAGGGGGAGCAGTGCCTTGGGGGACCTGTAGGCAGCCCTGGGTATGTGCTTCTGAGTCTGCTCTTTGCCTGTCCAAGGTCTGTTGCTGGAGAGTCCCACAAGGACCTGGGGCAAAGGACAGCACTGACAACCAGATGCTGACCATCAGAGACTCTCAGTCAACCCTGGACTTTGAGCCAGAGGAAATGAAAAGGCAAGAGCTGGCAGAGCTGAGAGTTGTCACCCCAACTTCCCCCCAGGAGAAAGAGTGTCTTCTGGTGAGTCCGGGGCTGCTGTGCAGAGTCTCATGATTTTGCAGACAAGAGGGGGAGGGTGCTGCCTTTGCTGTCCTGGTCCAGGGGAAAGTAGAACCAGAGCGGGTGGAGGGACCGCAGGTGACAGTGCTGCAGGGGTGAGAGCAGCTGCCCCACTTTAGTGACCACCCCACTCTATGGGGCCTCCTACTTCTTTTTTTTTTTTTTTTGAGACAGGAGCCTCAAGTTGTCCCCCTGGGTAGAGTGCCATGGCATTTCAGCTCACAGCAACCTCCAACTCCTGGGCTCAAGCGAGTCTCCTGCCTCCGCCTCCCAAGTAGCTGGGACCACAGGCACCCGCCACAACGCCCGGCCATTTTTTGGTTGCAGCCGTCATTGTTGTTTGGCGGGCCCAGGCTGGATTCGAACCGGCCACCTTGGGTGTACGTGGCTGGCGCCTTAGCCACTTGAGCCACAGGCACTGAGCCGGCCTCCTACTTCTTATCCCTGTCCTGATTACACTGTGTCCCCAGAGCCTGGAGTCCTGCAGGCACAGAGTGGGCACCGGGGTCTCTTAATAACTGAATAAGGGCTGCATGATCCCCTGTGTACTCCTAACAGAAATCGGGGAGACCTTGCTTATAATAGCAGGAGAGTTAAATTTGCTCCAGGAGTATTATTACATTGAACATATTTGAAAGTAAATCATTTTCCCTATTCCTGCTCCTGTGTATAGGGAGGCTTCCAAAAAGAAGTACAATTTCTTTCTTATTTATTTATTTTTTTTGTTCTTTTTTGAATCCCCCTTTATCCCTCTGGGTAAAGTGGCATGACCTCATCATAGTTCACAGCAACCTCAAACTCTTAGGCTCAAGCAATCCTCTTGCCTCAGCTTTTCTATTTTTAGTATAAATGGGGGTCTCTTACTTGGGCTGGTCTCTAACTCCTGAACTCAAGCAATCCACCCACCTTAGCCTCCCAGAGTGCTAGGATTACAGAAATGAGCCACCTTGCTCAGCCCACCTACGTGGTTCCTTTCTGTTCCTTTGTTATATGTATATCACAATCTTTTTATTTTATTTTATAATTTAATTTTTTTTTTGAGACAGAGTCTCACTTTATCGCCCTCCATAGAGTGCTGTGGTGTCACAGCTCATAGCAACCTCAAACTTTGGGGTTCAAGTGATTCTTTTGTCTCAGCCTCCTAAGTAGCTGAGACTACAGGCACCTGCCACAACGCCCGGCTATTTTTAAAGACGAGGTCTCACTCTGGCTCAGGCTGGTCTCGAACCTGTGAGCTCAGGCAATCCACCCGCCTCAGTCTCCTAGGTGCTGGGATTGCAGGTGTGAGCCACTGTGCCTGGCCCACATTCTTTTTAAATAAAGAGAAGTATTACTTTTCTATGTAAGCTACAGAAAAGAAAATATACATATATATATATATGTAGGCAGTCCCTCGGGTACAGAAAATCTGACAGTACTCAGTACTTACCAATGTGTTCCTGAAGCCCCCCATAAGGATAGTTTATAATTAAGTAAAGAGATTAATAATTCAGGCACTAGTTTCTTCCATGCCTATAAACAAAGGCACATGGCATAGGTGGTTTATTGTGCAGCATCTTTAGTCTAGCAGCTAGCCCATTCCTATTCCTTGTCAAAGTCGTTCCTTTGTATTTAGTGTCTTTTTGTAATTCTGTTTTCTAATTTTTTTGTGTCTGCTACCTAATTTTTTGGAGGGGGGGAAACAGTCATTTATTATCTTAAGGGGAGTAGTAAATTTCAGTGACCTAAGACTATACACAACCCCCAGCCAAAAATGAAAACAAATCCACACCTTAATGTTCATTCAAAGACAAACAATCAGGCTCGTTGCCAGTGGCTCAAGCGGCAAAGGCGCCAGCCACATACACCTGAGTTGGCGGGTTCTAATCCAGCCCAGGCCCGCCAAACAACAATGACGGCTGCAACCAAAAAATAGCCGGGCATTGTGGCGGGCACCTGTAGTCCCAGTTACTTGGGAGGTGGAGGCAGGAGACTTGAGCCTGGGAGTTGGAGGTTGCTGTGAGCTGTGATGCCACGGCACTCTATCCAGGGTGACAGCTTGAGGCTCTGTCTCAAAAAAAAAAAACAAAACCAAAAAACAAAGACAAACACACAGTGAATGGCTCTTGTCACCCCGCCCAGAACTACTCCTTTTGCAGGAGGATGGCACGGGTGGGCCAGGCTGCCCAGGACCCCCGCTACTGCTTTCTGTCACACTGTTTGGAAGTCGCTGCTAACTGTTTTAATGTTCATCTAGACATATTCATTTCTTAGTGTTGCTGTTTAAATTTGGATTTTTTTAAGATATGCAGTACTATTGTCTAAAATAAGGATTATTATGTCGGCCTCTTCCGAGAGTGTTGTTACTTTCCTTCCTGTCTAGATTCCAGAACTTTCAGAACAGTGACGTGGAAGTCATATGCCACAGGTGTTGGGTTTTTCCAAGAATCTTGCTGCTTTATGTTTCTTCCTGTCTAGATGCCAGAACTTTCAGAACAATAGAACAATGTTCTGGAAAAGATGTGCCACAGGGGTCACAGAGGGTGGGTTGTGGGGGCCACAGTGGAATCCAGGATTCTTGACCCTGATCAAGGTCATTCCCCACTGTGTGTTATAGGGACAGGCAGAAGTTGAAGGGTCGCAGAAGAGAAGGTTGCTGGTTCCAGCGAATGGTGCTGACCCTATTGAAAGTAAGTGTCTTGTTCCTGGTGATACAGCAGGACGGGAAACAGGGACAGTGTTCTAACTGCCATCCCCACTGCTGATGGGGCTCTTTCAGAACATTTAGTGCTGGAAGCAAGGGATTCTGTGCTATTGCCCCTGAACTCCAAATACCTTTCTCCTCCACTCTCTCTCACCCGTCTGTGCCCTGATGATGATGATAACAACTCTGTCCTGCCCTCATCCACCTCCTCCTCCCTCCCTTGTTCAGCCCCTAAAGTGCCTCCTGAGGGGCTGCCTCGTCCTGCACGGCACCCAGTGACTGAGCACTTGGCCCATGTTGAGGCCCAATTCATTGAGCTGCAGTGTAAATTGCAGACAGGATTTCAAAGACTAAATGCAAAAAAAAAAAAAAATCCAAATGGAAAATATCTCAGGGTGGTGCCTGTGGCTCAGCAAGTAGGGCACTGGCTCCATATACCAAGGGTGGCGGGTTCAAACCCGGCCCCGGCCAAACGGCAACAACAACAAAGAAATAGCCAGGCATTGCGGCAGGCGCCTGTGGTCCCGGCTTCTTGGAGGCTGAGGCAAGAGAATCGCCTAAGCCCAGGAGTTGGAGGTTGCTGTGAGCTGTGACACCACAGCACTCTACCGAGGATGACAAAGTGAGACTCTGTCTCTTTAAAAAAAAAAAGTCTCAGTGATCATTTTTTATATATCAAAGGCATATTAAAATTATATGTATATTGAATCAGTGCCTTATATGAAAATAATATCACTTATTTCTCTTCATTGTCTTTAAAATTTATTTTTTTTTAAATTTAAAATCATTTACCACTATTTCCTAGTGATTAAGTTTCAGGACGATTTAATATGGATCTCTTTATTTTATCTGTAAGTTTATGAGTCACACCCACATTATGACCCTCTTAAAAATTCTGAAGGGCTGGGCGGTGCCTTTTCATTGCCTTTAAATGAGACTGTTAGAAAGCACAGCCTCTCGTCCCCGGCCACCTTCTGTCCCTGAGGACGGCAATGTGCATGGAGCATTTTGCACGCACATCTCATTTAACTCATCCACAGTCTCGGGACTGGGGAGGGTGGCTCCGTTTTAAGTTCACTTTTGCTTCAAGTCTGTTGCCCCACCTGGCCCTGCCCAGTGTCCAGGAGTGAGGCCAAGCTGGGTGTGCAGGTGTGGTCACCCTGGGACCTGCTTCTGTGACAAGTGTGGTCCAAGCCGCTTCCCTCCTCTGAGCCCTCGCTGCACCCACTCTCTGCCCCACCCTCTGGTTCCTATCCCACATTGCTTTCTGCCTCCACAGCATCCCTCCCTCCATCCCTGAAGGCAAGATTCTCTGAGGACCTTGCCGCATCTTGGGTGAAGGTGGGGCCCCAGCAGTGTGGGCTGGTTCTTTGTAGATGGGGAGCAGGTCAGGATGCTGCAGTAGCCGGTCCACTCACAGGGGAGCTCACGAGCTTCTAGGGTTCTAGGCCGGATGCAGGATCCTCTGCCCTTCCTGAACTGAGTCACAACTCCCCTGACTGTCTCCGTGGCTTTTCTCTGCCTAGCTCTGAAGCCGTTCTTCAACCTCATCTCAAACATCGTGCCCTATAAGTCCTGGAACCAGCTCATGAGGCAGATGGGTCTGCCCGAAAATGATATCCAGCTGGCCAGGCAATCTGCCTCAAGTGCAGATGATGTCTTGAATGAAATGCTGGGGAGATGGATCAACAGAAAAGGACGGGAGGCCTCGGTGAACTGTCTGCTGGAGGCCTTGGAAACGCTGGGAGACAAGCATTCGAAGCAGACCATTGAGGCCAGTCTGGTGAACTCTGGGAAGTTCATCTTTCTAGACAGTGAGACTGACTCTGCTGTGCCATCAGAGTGAAAGAATGTCTGTAAGAAGTCAGAACTTCCTCAGTTTACCTTTTATGCTGGTTGAATTGATTAGATTTCCTACCAGCTCTAGGAAATCACCAAAAATCTCGCATGAGTGGTACTTGAAGAAATTCTCTCACGCGATATCATCCAGTGCATGGAACGTGCTAGAACTTTTAAATACTTGTAAAAAACCATAAAACATTTCTATTTATGTGTTTTTGTAGCAAAAAATATTTATAAGATTGTACATAAAACCATAGGGATTTATTTTATATTGATAAAGGATACAAATGATTAGGTTACGTTTCTTGCACTTTTTTTTTTTTTTTTTTAGAGATAGAGTCTCACTTTGTCACCCTTGGCAGAGTGCGGTGGTGTCACAGCTCACAGCAACCTCCAGGTCTTGGACTTAGGTGATTCTCTTGCCACAGTGGCCTGAGTAGTTGGGACAATGCCTGGCTATTTATTTTGTTGTTGCAGCTTGGCCGGGGCTGGGTTTGAACCCGTCACCCTTGGTATATGGGACCAGCACCCTACTCACTGAGCCACAGGCGCCACCCACTTGCATTTTTTTTTTCAGTGGGGTTTTGCTCTTGTTCATGCTGGTCTCAAGTTCAAGGGCTCCACCTACCCTGTTCTCCCAGAGTGCTAAGATTACAGGTGTGAGCCACTGTACCCAGCCTGTATATCTTCTTTTGATAAATCTGTTCATGTAATAATAACAATATATATTATTATAATAAGTAACAAATTCTGTTTCTTCTTTCCTTTTCTGTCAGACACTTTGTAGTTTAAATCCCATTTATTTATTTTTGTCGATGCTGTTCTTGTTTTGGGGTCTTAGTCATGAATTCTGTGCCTAGGCCAATGCCCAGAAGAGTTTTTCCTACATTTTCTTCTAGAATTTTTATGGTTTGAAGTCTGAAATTTAAGTCTTTAATCCATCCTCAGTAGTTTTTGTAATAGTAAAAGGAATCCAATTTCTTTCTTTCTTTTTTTTTTTTTTTTTTTAGATAGAGTCTCACTATGTCACCCTTGGAAGAGTGCTGTGGTGTTGCAGCTCACAGCAAACTCAAATTCCTGGGCTTAACCCATTCTCCTGCCTCAGCCTCCCAACTAGCTGGGACTACAGGTACCCGCAACAATGCCCTGCTATTTTTTGTTGTAGTTGTCTTGTTGTTAGCTGGCCTGGGCCAGGCTTGAACCCGGCAGCTTCAGTGTATGTGGCTAGCGCCCTACCCACTGAGCTACGGGTGCTGCCAAGGAATCTAATTTCATTCTTCTGCATGAGGCCTTTCAATTTTCCCAGCACCATTTATTAAAGAGAATATCCTTCCCCAATGTAGGTTGTTGTCTGCTTTGTCAAAAAGCAGTTGGTTGTAGCTATAAGCTTTTACTTCTGGATTCTGTCCCATTGATCTCTGTACCAGAGAGATAGTGTTGCCTATGGCCGTCCAGGTGTGATGAAGTTGAGCCCATCTCGAAGTCAGACATTTTCAGTTAGATGGAAGCAGTTCCAGTGGGTGATGGGTAAGGAGGACGCCCATAGAGGGCCACGGGTTCTAAAAGGCAAATGTAGTTTCCTGTTCTAAGGAGGATACATTCTTGCTTCTAGTGTCTTTCTCTTTTGTAGAGAAAACACAGCTCTGGGAGCCCCTGTGGAGGTTGCTTCCTGGGGCATTTTCTTCCAGGGACCCAGAGTAATAGTGGAGGTTGGGCTCCCTTCCTAAAGAAGGGTATGGTCTTCTTGCCTGGCCCTTTCCAATAACTATCTCTGGAAAGGGTTTAACACAGCAGCCACTATTAAAAAAAACTCTGCTCTCAGGGCTGCTAGCAGCCCTGTTTTCTCTTTGTCCTGTATCCTCTCTCTATCTCAGTTATTAAAAGACTATGGAGGCCAAGTCTAAAAACTCTGCTTGTGGATTCTGAGGCTCCTTCTTAAGTTGTGGAGTTGATGCCAAATATGGGGGCTGAATGGGCGATGAAGTGCATTGCTACACCAGTGTGTCCTTCCCTGGTATCAAGATCTAAATTAGTGAAGTGTTGAAAAGGTTTCAGACAGGAAAGAGAATGCTTGGAGTGACTTACTAGGACTTTTGGCCTCTGAAGTCTTCCCCCTCACACTTCGATCCTCCATTGAGATCTGTCCTCAATCTCTGCCATGGTCTCAGGGAAGGCGAGGGAATGGTGCTCAGGACTGGCACGCCAGCTCAGGACTGGATGGTCCCTCTCACTTCTGGTGGGATGTGACACGAGCCCCTGAGCTGTATTTTTAGGTGCTGATTCCCTATTTGAGAAGTTTAGCTCCTCTGCAAGCATCTGACTTTTATGTAAACTTCTCAGCACAGAAATATCAATTCTTAACTACCATGGTAACAGGGTCTAGAGTTTAAAAAAAACCCCTCAGTTACCATTTCAGCCGTCCTTCCAGCAAACCCTTCATTACAGTATTCCAGCCCTAGTGGGATTATTTATGGAGACAGTAATTCTGAAGGGTTTTGGCCTTTTCTGTCTCCAGGCCTTGTGTGTTTTCTTGTTCCAGGGTTAGTGTGGTAGTGTGCCCAAGTTAGGCACAGTCAGGGATTTGACAGTTATGCATTGAGTCTGTGGAGTTTTAGTTGGGGGTAAATCCCCTCATCTTCACAACCCACTCCCACTTCTGTCTAGTGTTCCACGAGCTGCCTCGTCCACCTCCTGGAAGTCACGGGATAGTCCCATCTCCTGGCCCTTGCTGCTAGAGGTCCTTCTGTGCTGCCACTTAGGTTTCAGCCACTTGCCCTTTCGTCAGAGGATTTCTTGAAGGTGTATGTGAAGTACCATGTTTCCCCCGAAAATAAGACACTGTCTTATATTTATTTTTTCTCAAGACTTGACACACTAGGGCTTATTTTCAGGGGCTGTCTTCTCTTTGAGCCAAAATGCATGCGTATCTGCATAGCCACGCCCATCACTAGGTCTTATTATGGGGTAGGGCTTATATTTAACAAATGCACAGAAATCCTGCTAGGGCTTATTTTTTGGGTAGGTCTTATTTTCAGGGAAACACAGTATTAGACTTATCTGTGTCTCTCATACTTATTCTTTTAAAGTCAACTTTGTGACATGAAATTGTTGGCGGTTTTTTGGTTGGTTTGATTTGATTTAATACCCAGGCCAAATAGCGTATGACAGGAGAGAGTCACTGTTTAAAACAGCGTTTCCTCTTTTTTTCTTTTTGAGATAGTCTCATGTTGCTATCGGTAGAGAGCTGTGGCGTCACAGCTCACAGCAACCTCAAATTCTTAGGCTCAAGCAATCCTCCTGCCTCAGCCTCTCAAGTAGGTGGGACTAGAGGCACCTGCCACAATGGCTGGGTAATTTTTCTATTTTTAGTAGAAAGGGAGTCTCAGATCTTGCTCAGGCCGATGGAGAACTGCTGAGCTCAAGCAATCCGCCAGCTTCAGCCTTCCAAAGAGTCAGGATTACAGGCATGAGCCACTGCACCCAGCCAATACGGTGTTGCCTTAGTGATTGTGTATTTCTTTCTGCTGCTGTTCAGTGAAGTTCTCCATCTGAATCTGTGCTGCTATTAAATAATGCAAAGAAGGCAATTAGATACAAAATATTCATGTATTTATGAACTCATGACCAAATTAAATATGAAACCTTATATAAAAAGAGGTGTGTTTTTTGTCATTTGTTTGGGGATTTTGCCCCCATCTTCCCCTTCTCCTCTGATGCGGCTCTTGGTGACAGGAGTCCAGGGTATGTTCTTACCCTATGACTCACTCCTTCCCTCCCATCTGTGCCTTCAGGCTCGCCCCACACAGGGTGCCTCTGACACCCTGGATATCCCGTGTAAGTGCCAGGTTTATGGAACTTGGGCCTTGCTTCCCTCTGGGCACAGGGACACCAGGCTGGCATGGCTCACCCACAGCTCCAGGGTGTTTCTCTGGGCTGCAGAGCTCCCCAGTACTGTAGACCGGTTCTGGCAGAGCTGTCAGGAAGTTCAGCAAGTCCCTGAGGGGCGAGCAGGCCTTGGCTGCCGGGGGAAGTCCTGTAGCCACTCTTCTGCGGGCTCCCCCAACCCTCAGCTGACCTTTACTTGCCCTCCCTCATTCTCATCAGTGAACCCACCTTGTTTAGCTATGCAGGCACCTGAGACAAACAATTCCCCCTTCCCCTTGAGGTCCTAGAGTTCCTGGGGGTCCGGCATATCCACACTGCTCCCCACCCCCCTTTAGCAGAGGCAAGGTGCAGCCTGCTGCACTGGGCTCCCTGCCTAAAATTTCCCTCTTGCTCCATCCCTGAGCTCAGCTGCAGGGAAGCTGAACAGCCTGTAGAGGGCAGCCCACGATTGGCTTCCCAGCCAGCCACCCTAGAGTACCTGGCAGCCATAGCCTGGGAGCATCCCAGGCACAGATATGGATTCATCTCATTGTTAGACCTGCTTGTCCTTCCACTGCCTGCTCGAGATGAGAATTAACCTTCGGGTCCTGGCACCACCTAACCATCGCAGAGATTGCCTTTGCTTCTGGATCTGCTCTATCCCAGAGCTAATGAGCATCCCAGGTCCCCCTCAGCCAAAGCATCCTCCTCAGGTGAGGGACTCCTGGTACTCTGAGCCCCTGACTCCACAGCCTCCCAGCTCTGCCCTCCCCACCTTTTAAATCTAAAAACAGTGTGGGGTGATAAAATATGGGTCAGAGTTAGAAAACAGAAAAGGGTCAATTGTGGCCCAGCTTCTGCCCCATGGGGGCTGAGCTAGTTTTAACCCCAACAGACCCTCAGTTCCATCCTGCTCTCTAGACTAAACTTACATTTCCTTCTGTCCGTTTCTTCCTTTTCCTTAACTAGCATTAAGGTTCCGTATGTTCTGTGACCCTTCAGTACAGGGGAGTCCTGCTCTCCTATTTTGCCCACTTCAACATACAGCAAAGCCGGTGGGGGACGGGGAGGCTCAGATGAGCAAAAGAGCCCTGAGACCAAACCCCTCCCTGACACCAGCCCCAACTTGGAGAGCCAGGACTCTATGCTGCCCTGAGAGCTAGCCAGCAGGGTCCAGGCATCCTAAGTCTGAGAAGGTGATAAGTCCTTTCCTGAAAGGCACTGGAGTTGATTCTACACCCTAAACCTTCATCTTCTCATCATGGGGGCATCTGTTTGGCTTTATAAAAATGTAAGCTATATGGGGCCTTTTTCTGGTTTTCATTCTTTGAGGGGACAGAGGACAGGGTGTTTTGTTGGTGGTGATTTTGTTTTGCTTCCAGTTTGGGTTTTTTTTTTTTTGCTAATTTTGCCCCACCCCATAAAAAGCAGTGCTACCCAGAAGCAGAGGAAGGGCCCAGAGGAGCACGGGATTGGTGCCCACAGACCCCACCCACTACTTCTTCTCCTACCCCAGCTGTTGCCTGTGGTTCCCATCTCCAAATCTGAGGGGTGAGGGAGAATTTTCTCAATGCACCAAGAGGCACGGCTTGCATACCTGGAGCGCCACACAACCTCTGGCCCTATCACCAGGCCTGCACAGCTACAGCCCTGGGAGGGAGGGATGCAGGCTGGATGCAGGCCTTTCTGCTAGTGGCCTCTTGGATGTAGAAGCCTGAGTCAGGCTCTGAAGGCTTCATTTCTACCCTGACTTCTCCAGTGAGGATTTGAGTAGCTTCTATGTGGAAATGCCCACAAAACATATACGACCGTCAAGTCCATTGGTGGCAAGGACATGGCCAAGAGAGGCAGGACCCTGGCAACTCACTTCTGCTCAAGGGGAGGGCAGCTGCCTCCCTGGCCAGAGCAGAGACCAAGACATCCAGCAGGCCCTAAAGGCTGGGGGGCTTTTCCCTTTGACTCCAAGATGCTGGGACCCAGAGAAAATAAGCCAGAGCTTGCAGCTCCGCCCCTGCTCCACCCCCAGCAATTGTCTCCCATCCTGCTGAGGACCTGGAGACCTCTGCAGGTGGTTCCCATTCTGATCCCCAGGGAAGGGGCTCCTCTCTGGCTGGTGAGGACAGCATCGCCCTTAGGGTCCTGCGGATCCTGTTGTCCCCGTAAGGTGGAGGGGTGATGCAGAAGGACGGAGGGGCTGGGCGGTGGGGACAACAGCAGCAGGATCGGAGGAGAGTGGCCAGCATCTCAGACCACGGCCGAAGAGGAGGATGGAGATGCCGAGGAGGCCGCCGAGGAGGACTGCGAGGAGGGACTGTTCCAGAACAGCCACCGCCGCTTGGGCTGCCGTTTCAGGTGCAGGTAATCCTCCTTCTCACGCTCCTTCCGGGCCCGCTGGTAGTGGTCTTCCTCCTTCAGGTACCAAACAGGCGGCCACCGGTGCTTCTCAAAATACTCCTGGTTTTCTGAAGTGGAGCACAAGTGAGGGTCACTTAGAGGGCGGGGGTTGCGGGGTGGGGGGTAAGGGGAGCACAAGACAGGGAGTGCCCAGAGACCACCAGCCCCGCCCCATCACCCGACCCTGGGCGGGGCCCAGCCTAGCCCCGCCCCCCCACCCGGCCCAGGAAGCCGGAGAAGCCCAGGGGAGGGGAGGCCTAGGGAGCCCAGGTGACTATAGGCCCCAGGCACCAAGGAAAGGCTTTCCAGTTGTGTTTTCCTCAAAGATGGAGGTGAGACCTAGAAGAGGGAATAAATAGGCTGAGAGAAGGACAGAGGATGAACAATCAGGGAGAAGAGGTAAGCAGCGCTGTTGTCCAGAAGGAACCCAGCAGAGTTAGGGCATGAGAGTGGAAGGGTCCGAGGGGATGTCAGGGCAGGGCACAGACGGACACGGGCTGAGGCTGGCCTTGTTCTGGGGGGCTGGGGAGCCACAGACAGATTGGAACCAGGGCAATGGTGCAATTGGACCTGTGCTTTGGAAAGAAAATGCTAGAAGGGTTGTAACAAACGTGAAAGGGAAGAGATAATGGGAGAGTGGAAAGGGGTCCCAGCCACATGGAAGCAAGGTGTGCAGGGAGCCCAGTGAAGACCCCTCGGGGCTGCCAGCAACACCTCTCCCTGGAGCCCGTGCTTCCCAGTAGGCTCTTAGACCTGAGAAGCTAATTAAAAAAGACAGCCACAGGTGACCTAGGATGTTCAGCTGGATGGTTCATGCTGAGGATCGCAACCATGCCTGGCTTATTCAATCAATTTAGTGGATAGGAACAGCACTTTCTTTTTAAGTATATATTCGCTATTGTGTGCATTGGGTCACAGTATAAAACGTATTTCTTATTGTGGTGTCCTGTCCAGAAAAGTCTGAAAACTACCAACTGTATCCCAACAGCCTCTCTTTACTCCTGAGAAATGGAAGCCCAGAGAGGTAGCGCTTGCCGCCCGCTAGGCCAGCGCTTTTTCCTAGGGCTCCCTCTGCTGGACTGGAGGCTCTTCTGCAGGGTCTCCCACCCCCAAAGTAAAGTAGCGTTAAATCTGAGCAGTGCACCCAAGTTGAGTGCTTTGAGCGTGAGGAGAAAGCAGCAGGAGCTGCCCGGGCTGGCCCCAGACCCTCACCTGGGGACATGGCCTTCATGTCTCGGGGAAACTTGCGGCACACGTTGTTGTAGTTAGTGCAGATGTGATGGAGACACCAGTCGGCCAGCTGGTACGCACAGTGGAACTGCAGGTAGAACAGAGAGCATCTGTCCTGAGACCTGGGGTGGGGGTCTGCATGGACACCCACAGCTGCACCCCCACCCCTGGGCCACAGCATCCGTGGTTCAGACATCCAGAGCGCTCTGTAGTGGCTTCCTACTACATCTGCTCTCCTTGGATCTTAACCCCACGTGACTTCCTGCCTCTTCCCATCAGGGACCAAAGCAGTCCACACTGAGGTGCAGACATGCAGGAGCAGGGACCTGACTCTGAACCCAGGGGTGTCCGCAAGCCTTAGATCAGCTATGCTTTAACTCTGCAAACAAATCTTTGGTCAGTTGTATTTCTGCCACTGCGAGGGTCAGTGTGGGAGATTTTGCTTTTCTGTTTGGGATAAGGGCCTGGGCAGTTAATTTCAGATGGAGAGTCCTCAGTGGCCCCACATGACTAAGGCAGGCAGCAACCATATCTAGGCCTGAGAATGGGGTTCCCGCCTTAGCCCTGTGGTTGCTTGAAATCTCAGCGCCTTCCTCTCTGGGCCAGCTCTTCTCTGGATATGTCAGGGAGTTCTCCCAACATGAAGGATGAGATGGGCTTTGCCCAGTCGGGGATCTGAGTCTGATAACCAGGTCCCTTCAGGCCCACCACCTCCCAGCCCTCCTCATTTGCTGCCAATGGGCAGACAGAGCCTCAAGTTGAGACTGCTAAAGATTCCTTCCCCTGATACCTGAGCCAGTTCCAGGAACACAAGGACGTCTCCATCGATGTCCACCATCATCTGGGTTGCTTCCATCAGCCCAGCCACTGTGTACTGCTCTGTGACACACACAGCCAGCAATCAGCTGAAGAATCACATGAACAGGCCTGCACTCACAGCCCCAGCAGGAGCTCACTGCAGGACAAAGGAAATCAGGGCCAGAGGCAAGTCCCAGCAGGCCAGGAAAGGCCACATGATTTAAGCTGGTCCCACCAGTGGGAAATCAGGATGGGAGCAAGACTTTCTCAGTGGGGTGTGAGTGCTAAGAGCATTTTTCAAACTACATGTGTCCCATCACAGAGTCTGATATATGTAGGGGAAGTCCCCAGTAGAATCAGCCACTGATTTGTTAAGCAGAAAAAAAAGCTAAGAACTGAGTTTAATTCAGGGTTCAACCTAGTTTGTTTTAACCTAAATTTTGTAACAATTGTGTACCAACCTTGCATTTTATGTTATAACCATATGTATCAAAGAAGTAAATGCCACTGGATCTAAAGCTCAATTAGAAATATTAGTGTAAACTCATGTGGAAGGTAAGTATGCGTCCCAGGTCTGTCCATGGAAGAGACCTAAAACAATAATCATTCCAGTAGCAGTGAGCATTCCTAGTGCACAGAAATACCATTTCCATTTCTAGCTAAACGAAACCAGGACTTCTTGGAAAAATAGCTGATTTTTAGGTCTGGAGCATGAAATATACAAACATATCCTAGAACAGCTCATCATTCCAGAGAGCAAGGAAGCACCAAGCCTGGGGCCAATCTGCAGAGACTCCGACTGGTCAAGAGTATAGTATTTGAGCTTCAGTAATGATAAGTGCAATTAATTGAAACCAACCAAATATGTTCAAATGGAAGAGTTTATAATACCATGTTAAAAACTCAATGCAAAAACAAAAAATTCAGTGCAATGGGTCACCCTCAAAGGATGAGAGAAAACAAATTTATCTTGATAACTGGTTAAAAAGAAAGAAAGAATCGAGTATTTACCTGTCTGCCTTTCCTATATGAACTTTACCACTGGGTAACCTAACAGTGGATGAGAGGAAATGTCCGTCTTCTCAGAAGTATGCTAGGCTGGGAGTGGTGGCTCACACTTGTAATCCTAGCACTCTGGGAGGCCAAGGCTGGTGGATCCCTGGAGCTCAAGAGTTCAAGAGTTCAAGACCAAGGCCAGGTGTGGTGGCTCACACCTGTAATCGTAGCACTCTGGGAGGCTGAAGTGGTGGATTGCCTGAGCTCTTGAGTTCAAGACCAGCCTGAGCCAGAGCAAGACCCCATCTCTACTAAAAATGAAAAACAGACAAAAGGATTGCTTGAGTCCAAGAGTTTGAGGTTGCTGTGAGATATGATGTCATAGCACTCTGCCAAGGGTGACAAAGTGAGAGTCTTTCTCAAAAAATTAAATAGGTTCGGCGCCTGTGGCTCAGCAGCTAGGGCACTGGCCGCATACACCAGGGCTGGGTTCAAACCCAGCCTGGACCTGCCAAACAACAATAATAACAATTACAACAGGCTCGGCGCCTATGGCTCAATCGGCTAAGGCGCCAGCCACATACACCTAAGGTGGCGGGTTCAAATCCCCAGCCCGGGCCCGCCAAACAACAATGATGGCTGCAACCAAAAAATGGCCGGGCGTTGTGGCAGGTGCCTGTGGTCCCAGCTACTTGGGAGGCTGAGGCAGGAGACTCGCTTGAGCCCAGGAGTTGGAGGTTGCT
>CAUYQV010182991.1:0-12742 GCA_963574575.1 Galagoides demidoff
ACCACAGGCGCCCGCCACAACGCCCGGCCATTTTTTGGTTTTGCAGCCATCATTGTTGTTTGGCGGCCTGGGCTGGGGATTCGAACCCACCACCTTAGGTGTACATGGCTGGTGCCTTAACCGATTGAGCCACAGGCGCCAAGCCAGGAAAGACAATTCCTATAAAGTGCTTAGAACAGTACAGAGTGCATGGTGACCCTTGGAATAGGGTAAGTATGACCACTATTACATCCCTGTCACCACCTGCAGGTAAGAAAAATGATGTACATAGAGGTTTGCAATTTAACCAAAAGCATAAAAACCAGAACTAGTAAGAGGCAAGATTTGAACCAGGAAGTCTGTCTGCTGAGTCTGAGGATATACTTCTTCACAATGTGACCTTTAAAAATAACCAAATTGCTATGGACAGTGAGTGGCTTAAATATTAGTGACTACACTTACTGTGGCAGGGAAGACCAGAATCACAGCTTTGGAAACATACAACCCATTCTCACACATAACCACAGTTGATAGTGTGTCTACATATACCTGGCGCTGGACTTGGTGCTGGGGAAAATGGTCCCTGCCCACAAGGAGCTTCCAATATATAAAAGAAGTCAAGTTCATAAGCAAATACCTGAAGAATGATGAGAAGTATGCTGTGGGAATAATGGCACTGAAATCACACCTTCCTCCATGAATTGTCCCAAGAATTAAATTAAATCTTAGACTAGTGCCTAGCCCTATAACATGGGCTTTTTTTTTTTTTTTTTGACAGGGTTGAGTTTGAACCTGCCACCTCCGGCATATGGGGCCGGCACCCTACTCCCTGGAGCCACAGGTGCCACCACAACATGGTTTTTAGGATAAATACATTACTGATTTTCTTACTGGTATTATCATCTGAGCGGTGGGTACTCATGAAGAAAAGCAAACTAAAGGAGCGACTCCCGCCGTGAACGAAGTCCAGTTCCCAGACTCGCTGTGTTTGGTCCTCCAATGTTTTGTTCTGTTTTGCTTAAATGTGAATTAGTTTCCAAAATTGAAAACTTAGAAGATCACAGATTTCCAGTGTTTCCTGAAAAATCTAAACACTGGAAAGCACATTTCTGCTTGGTGGACATCAGGATTGAGCCCATGTGGAAGGTGGCAGGGCCCTCTCCCCACCGTACATTGCCAGAGACCAGTTGGAGGTCCGGACGGTGCCAGCAGCCCGGCTCCTGATGAAGGGGGTGAATGGACTGTAAAGAAACCCCCTCTCATTCATACTGTTCCTAGAGATTTATTTACAAGATTTTAATTTTGGTCATTATTATGAATGAATTGTTTTCTTTTTCACATAAAGGGGATATTGCTAAATCTCTAAAGAGTGAGCATGAGGCCCGATGACCTTTCCTGATCTCACCAGCTCCCTGCAAACCAGCAAATACAAAGCCACCTAAAGAAGAGTTTTCCTCAGTAAGTGGAAGACTGCCATACGACCCAGCAGCAACCGCCCTCCAGGGTGTGTACATGAAACAATTGAAAACAGCTATTCAAATAAAACCTTGTACAAGAAAATGTCCAAAGCACAACTATTCACAATATTCAAAAGGTAGAAAGAACCCAAATGTTAATCAACAAAGTGTGGTATATCTATGTGATGGAATACTATTCAGCCCTAAAAAATGAAGAGCTGATCAGGGCTACTGCGGGGAAGAGCCCTGGCACACTGTGCTGGGTGGGAGGACAGACACAGAGGTCATACACTGGGGGTCTGTCCACACGAGTGCCCAGAACAGGCAGGTTCATTCCCACAGAACGCAGGCTGCCGGGGGTTTGGGGATGGAAGACAAGGGTGATTGCTTTAATTGGTACAAGATTTTCTTCTGTGGTGACAGATAGTCATCGTGGTTATAAAACATTATCATGGACTAAATTCCATGGAATCGTGCCTTTAAAGTAGGTTAAATGGCAAATATCAGGGTTTGTGTATTTGACCACAAATTTCAAAAAGGCATATTTCTCAGAATGTAGGCTCTCAAAGATCAGGACATTTGCTGTCTTTTATCAAAGCATCTTTGTTCAGTGAGTTCTTCTCAAATATGGTGAGTTAATTGGCATGGTGTGACTGGATATCACATAATTGTTGACCAAAAGAAAGCCTGACGTCATCAAGCCTCACAAAGGCGTCCCTGATGCCCTTTTTTTTTTTTTTTTTATTGTTGGGGAATTATTGAGGGTACAAATGCTTATGCTGCTTGTATTTGTTAAGTAAACTCGCTCCTATAAGAGTGACCCCCAAGAGGTGTGTCATACCTTATGACCCCCTGCCCCCTCCCTCCTTCCCTCTCTCTGCTCTCCCCCACTCCTCCACCCCCCACCATGTACTAGCATCAACTGTCCTGACATCAGAATTGAGTACATTGGATTCTTGCTTCTCTATTCTTGTGATGCTTTACTAAGAAGACTGTGTTTTAACTCCATCTGGGTTAATACAAAAGATGTAAAGTCTCCACCTCTTTTAGTGGCTAAATAGTATTCCATGATAGACATATACCACAGCTTGTTAATCCATGCCTGGATTGGTGGGCATTGAGGTCGTTTCCTCAATTTGGCAATTGTAAATTGAGCTGCAATAAACAGTCTGGTGCAAATGTCCTTATGATAAAATGATTATTTTTCTTCTGGGTAGATGCCCAGTGATGGGATTGCAGGATCAAATGGGAGGTCTAGTTTGAGTTCTTTGAGGATTCTCTATACTTCTCTAAAAGGTCCTGGCTGGGGGCATCAGCCTACTAGACTCAAGACTGTATTACAAAGCCATAGTGATCAAAACAGCATGGAAATGGCACAGAAATAGAGACATAGACATTTGGAATAGAAAACCAAGAGATGAAACTAACCTTTTACAGCCACCTGATCTGAGATAAACCAAACAAGAACATACCCTGAGGAAAAGAATCCCTATTCAATAAATAGTCCTGGGAGAACCAGTAATCACATATAAAAGAGTGAAACTGGACCCACACCTTTCTCCACTCACTAAAATTGATTCAAGATGGATAAAAGATCTTGATTTTAAGATCTTTTAAGATCTAAGGCATTAAACAATAAAAGTCCTGGAAGTTAGTGTGGGGAAAACAGTGATGCTTTTTCTGACCGTGAGAATTTGGGGCATGTTTTCCTTCCTTTACTGAACATGAGGCCTTCCTGCTCCTCTTCTGAGTCTGTGATGATGATCAGCTACACGTCCAGGACCCTCTGGGACACAGGTCATGACTCTGCAGCGGGCAGGGCACCTGTGCACAGGCAGGTGCGGGCTGTCTGTGCCAGAATGAGTGTTCACGGAGCACCTGACGTGGCCCAGGGCTCTGCCTGCAGCTTCCAGGACCACTTCCCTCCTCAAAGCCCCTGCAGGTGTGTCTGGAGACAGTGCTGCCACACACCATGGCGCTTCCCCCACTAAGTGACCCTTGTTCTCTGATGGGGCTTTCAGATCGTCAAGTAACACAGACCTCTCTCGACGCTCCCCCCTTGCTAGCATCCGTAGGGGTGGTATCTACAACTGGGCTGAGCATCCCAAATGCAGTCCATAGGCTGCTACCCTCTGCTACTGAAACAGCTTATGTTTGCTTTAGGGAGAATCCTGTTATCTGGCTCCCTGCTGGGTTTGTTGCCATCTAAAGCTTGGAGTTGGCAGCAAATGCATTTTCTTTTCCAAAAAGCACAAGGGGGAGACAGGCTGCCTCATTGTGTGCCAGGAAGGGGCAGGTGGCAGGAGTGGGGGAGGGGGAGGACGGGGTGGGTGATGGGAGAGGCCGGGGAGGTGGGGGACAGGGGGTGAGTCTGGAGCAGGTGGTGTGGAGCCCTGGGCTCTGGGACCCCCTGTCTCTTCCACAGCTCCATACCTTCATAAAGCCTTTGACATGGTGTTGAGACTTCACTGTCCAAGCACTGTTCTAAAATTTTTGCCAACACTGCCTTATTGAATTCTCATTGTAATGCCATGAAATGGGTTTGAATAAATAGTCATTGCCCAAAATGATGCCATTTGTGGCAGAACTTCCACCAAACACCCATCCACCTAACCCTCTGGGTCTTGCTCTTAACGACAAGGAGACATTGTAAAGATACAAAGATGCACCCCAGCGGGCTCAATCCACTGGGCACACTGACTCAGACCAGACACAGCTGATACAGACCCTGTCCTTGAGAATCAGGAGGTCTGGCAGGACCCAGCACCAAACCACCATATGCAGAGGTATTGTCACGACTCTTATGCAGAAATGGCTGTCTACAAAAGGTAAAGATTGGGTATGATTTGTGTTAGAGCAGCAGGATAATTTTTGGTTGCTTAACAATTTGTTTTAACTGTACTTCCATCATTCCTACTCTAATAGAAAGGTCTACATGTGCATTAGATGTCTTTGCTTTGAGCTCCTGTCTCATTACACCACTTACTACACTTCATTTTTCTATTTATTTCTTTTTCTTCTCTTCTAGATCACAAAACTTCAAGGGCAGGGCACTTGATTTGTCCCAGTGTCCCTAGAACCTGGCAGAGTACCTACAACAGGATCCTAGGGAGCCAGCATGTGGCGCCCTCTGCAAAGGCCGTATTGAACAGGTGCGGTGTCCCCACACTGGACAGGGGACGGCTGCTCTATCAAGCCGTCAAACTGATAATGATAAGCCAACAAACTAAAATTGGTACAACCACTTTAGTGATAGAATTTCTCTCAGAGAAATCACAAGAACATGTCTACACAATGACATAAAAAACGTTAGGCCCTAAGCAGGGACAGAAAGTCTTAAGCAGCTGTAGAAGACACAGCTCCGCTCCCGCCACTTGGAAACATTCCGATGCACATCTCCGGGACGCCGTGCTATTGAGGAGAAGCACACCACGCTTCCTCACTGCTTCTCACCATTTCTCAAGCAGCCTCTATGGTATTCACCAACCTCCAGAATTTCTGAGGAAGAGCAGCGTGAAGGTCCCAGCTGGATGCTCGCTGCACAGTGGGCTGTTTGGGTACATTTATCTGTGGGACCCCGGGGTCGCTGAGGAAGGTGGGGTTCTAGGCTGAAGCGTGGCCAAGTCACGGCCTGAAAATGCACTGATGCTGCAGAGAGCCTTGACCCACAAACAGGAGACGTGGCCTCAAGCTCATCACCAGACCTCTCTGCACCCCAGTTTTTGCCCCTTTGAAATGAAAGCGTTGTGCAGGCTCACCGCTAGGCTACCCCCACCTAAGGAAGTCATATGACCTTAAGAAAACAAGAGGGCTTTTCAGGTGCCCACAGAGTCTGAAAAATCAACACCCTCTATGTTCCTCAGTTACAGAAAACGCAGTGTTACAGCATCTGCAGAGCCTTGTCTTGTAACCCACTTTTGAATATAGGAAAGATTAGTCATTGAGGGAGGGCCGTCCACAGGAGGTAAACATGCTTTCCTTCTGGAATGATGAACTCTGGACACCAAAGATGATGAGAAGTGACAGGAGGGGAAAGTGATTCTCCAAAAAGTCAATCCGACCGATCAGAGTTGACGTGGAAGCACACATTTTTGCCCAAATTTCTAAAGGAACAATAAGGATGTGCACTACATGTGGGCAGCACTGTTCCCATAGAGTATCTATGCAAATGCTCTTAACTCTTTCACCTGTTGGAAGTGTGGCTCTGTAAAGTGATAAGGGTAGCCATATGCAAAGTAGCTCCCTGGAACACAGAAGCCCAGCAACCACAGCAGACTAAACCCGGCCTGCGGGGATCCCTGGTGGGCACCCCAGCCAGCTTCAGCCTCCCGACAGGTCAGTAGACAGCCCTTCAAGGCCCAGATGGAGAGAGAGTGGACGTCATGGATGGCGTCCTCTGGTCATAATTCAACACCCATGGGCAGATCAATAAATCATCTATCACTCAGGTTTGTGGCTGGATTCTAGGATCATGGGACAGTGTCAAGAAGCAAGTGGTTATGAAATCATTTAAAAAATGTGGCATCAGCAGTGTTATGGAGGGAACGAGGACGATGAAATTTACTGGGATGAGGAAAGTGACTTTTCAGAAGGCAACAGAAATGTGGAAATTAAAGAAGACCACACTTCTGACAGTGATGAGGAGCTCTTGGCCATCTAAGATGTATAAATACATAAATTTATAACCAGTACACAAAATTACTTGTACCTTGTATCTGTTCTTGTGTCTTGTAATTATTTGTTACATAAAATTTTCTTGTACCATTAAAAAATTGATGCTAAAATTTTTTTGTAATACAAAACAAGTATCTACATGTAAGCAATAAAAATTTAAACTAAAGAATTAAAATGCAAAATCTTTTCCCTGGCAGTTTGAGTCCAAAGCATGGGTGTGAAATATACCTGGGGGTGCGTAACCCAGGCACCAGTCCAGTGCTGTCCGTGAGTGTTCTACATTCCACTTGGACAAAACTGAAAAAGTAAGGCGTCATTTCAGGATAGATCATCTAAAGAAATCTTCAAAGGGAACGTTAAAATAGAATCCTACAATTTTTGAGGCAGCACTAAAGTTTAATACCCTGTTTGATCAATTCATGTTTCTATAGGTTGTGTTTCTATATACATGGGACATTTTTTAATCATCTAATCTTTATATATTTTCCAGCTATAGATAGATCATGCTTAATAATAATTCCTTTATATTTATATAATAAGCTGACAGCCAAAATAAGCAAAATAAAATCATAAATCAAAAAAGATCTCAAAATTCACATTGTACAAATTTGTTTAGAGAAACAGTGAGCCTGTTTTTACTGTATCATAATGCTTGTAATGACCCTCTCTTAATATTTTTAGAGTCATCTATACTGCTAGTCAGTGCGAATTAAAAGCAAAAATTTAACTTTCCTTAAGAAAAGTATCATTATTAATATCACTTTATAATCAAGAGGAAGTGTAAGTTAAAAAGATTCACATTTATAAAATAATGTTTCCATACCTAATACAGAAAACATGTTAAATATTAAATGGATTGCATAATCAACAAAATTATATCTTATCAACTTGAAATCAAAGAATAGTCCATAAATTCCTGTCAATATTAACTTTCCAAGATAGAAAAAACAATGTTTTTAAACAAATCTTTAGGAATATTTAGAAATTAACTACAATCTAAGCTATAGGAATTTTAATCAGATGTTTGGCTAAAACAAATAAGAAGGAATCTTAAGAGCTTCTCTCTAATCGTCCAGGTTTCCATGACAACAATCTCTTTCCTTTCCTGCTTCCTAATATCTTTGTTGATCGATATTTTACGATAATTGTTTCCATGGAAACTTGTATTTAATCTACTTTTTTCCTAGCCTAAGTCTCCACCTTCCCAAAAGGTAAGCCAAAGATGCAGAATTTCTCAGCCAAGATGAATAGCCAGCACTTTGGGACAAGCTATTTTTAAACAGCTCTTTGTCACTTTGTGTCTCACTTTGCCGCCTTCCACCTGCCCAGCTGCCCCTCCAGCCACTTCTCCTTCCACATGCTCCCATATCCTGACCCGTCCTCTTTCTCCAGCTTGTAAATCCGTCTCTTCTGCCCTCAGAGCCTCTCTTCCACATAGTTATAGACTTTATACAGTAACGAGAACACTCATATATTCCAACTAAAAACTGCAACATGCCTTTTTCTTCTGAGAAAAAATAGACACATTAACCCATCTGTGTCATCGCAGTTACTAAGCTCCTGTCCTGTGGGTCATGGTCACTTGGTGGGACACCTGTGGGTGTGACTATGAGGAGGTGGTGGCACTTACCCCCAAAGAATTCACAGTCTCATAAAAGTGTATAAACAGGAAACAGGTCGTTTCCAAGGAGCAGGGGTGAGAAGCGCAGTGACACCTGCTCAAGATGCCACACCCCGTATGGCACACACAGGCCTGCAGCCCCCACAGGTGGACGGACGTGGGGACGAATGTGACGGCAGAGACTCACACAGAGAACCAGGAAGGAGTAAATGTGATCATGAAAGATCATAAATATGACTTAAACTCCCCCAGGATGTAGAATTCCACCCAAAATTATTTAAATGAGAGAGTGCAGGTGGGGCTGTTGGCAGAGTCAAGGTTTGGCTTCCTGCTGGAAGTCTTTCTGACTCACCCCCTCACTATTACCTTACGTGGAGATTATCTTAGGCCCCCTCTAAACTCCCATGCATTCCCATTATATATCTATCATGGCACTTACACTCCATTTTAGAGATTTTCTTTTCTACTCAGTAGACTTGAGAGTTGGGACAGCAGGGAGTGTGGCCATTCCATCCACACACTGACAATGGCCCAACATGTGATCAATAAACTTCTACTGGGAAGACAGAATTATAGCAAATTAGAGCTATAAATGTAGAAATTATTATAATGTAAACTAATTTTAGAAAATGCAAAAAGCAGAAGTACAAGAAAGGGCTGCAAGAGAACCAAGAATAGGAATTTATAGCATGATCCAGTGGTCTACTGAGTGGGCGGGGACAAGTGCAGCTGTGAGTTGACGTGTGGCCAGGACACCACCACACAGCCATGAGGGAGGGCGTTCCACAGTGGAGGGCAGGTCGTGAGTGGCATCACGGGGGCAGGAGAAAAGGAGAGGGTGCTCGGAGAAAGATACACTGTGACTGGATGCCAAGACAGTGATGGGAGTGAGGTTGGAAAAGTCAGTGGGAGCTCCGGGTCACGGTGTGTCTGCCAGTGAACACAGTGTGCCTGCCGGTGAACACAGTGAGTCTACAAACGAACACAGTGAGTCCACAGGTGAACACAGTGTGTCTGCCAGTGAACAGAGTGTGTCTGCCAGTAAACACAATGAGTCCACCAGTGAACACAGTGTGTCTGCAAATGAACACAGTATGTCTGCTGGTGAACATAGTGAGCCTGCCAGTGAACACAGTGTGTCTACAGATGAACACAGTGAGTCCACAGGTGAACACAGTGTGTCTACAGATGAACACAGTGAGTCCACAGGTGAACACAGCGTGTCTGCCAGTGAACACAGTGTGCCTGCCGGTGAACACAGTGAGTCTACAGATGAACACAGTGAGTCCACAGGTGAACACAGTGTGTCTGCCAGTGAACACAGTGTGCCTGCCGGTGAACACAGTGTGTCTACAGATGAACACAGTGAGTCCACAGGTGAACACAGTGTGTCTGCAGATGAACACAGTATGTCTGCTGGTGAACATAGTGAGCCTGCCAGTGAACACAGTGTGTCTGCCAGTGAACACAGTGTGTCTACAGATGAACACAGTGAGTCCACCAGTGAACACAGTGTGTCTACAGATGAACACAGTGAGTCCACAGGTGAACACAGTGTGTCTGCCAGTGAACACAGTGTGCCTGCCAATGAGCACAGTGTCTCTGCCAATGAACACAGTGGGCCTGACAGTGAACACAGTGAGTCCACAGGTGAACACAGTGTGTCTGTTGATGAACACAGTATGTCCACTGATAAACACAGTTGAGTCCACTGGTGAATACAACATGTCTGCTAATGAACACAGTGTGTCTACTGACGAACACAGTGAGTCTGCCAGTGAACACAGTGTGTCTGCCGATGAACACAGTGAGTCCACAGGTAAACACAGTGAGTCTGCTTATCAACACCCAGGGTGAAATAGAAAATAGGGAACCATAGAAGGATGCACAGGAGGTTGATAGAGTGACCACACAGAAATAGGCTTATCTGGAAATCTTTCTTAGAACGGCTACACACAGTCTGTTCTATCCAGTCTTTGTCAAACAGGTCTTCCTGCATTTACCAGTCAGGTGTCCCTCAGGTCCTGGCACCTATCTGTGAGTTCCAAGTTTTATTTAGCACTGTGTATTAGAGAAGAATGGAGTTCTTCTAATTCAGGATGCTATGCAGACAACATGAAATTTAATTCAGAGAGATATAGCTACATTATGAAGTGAAATTTACATACAGTTAACCAAACAGTGAACACACATGGACCTATTAAAATCATAAATAACAGACCTGTGCTCTGATGTCAAGGAGCCGATCAGAACAACAGGAGATGTTCCGTCTGGATCTCGTTCCGACCTTTCCCTCCTGTGATCCTGGACTGGCCTTCCCCAGTTTTCCTCATACTGTTCTACACACCACTTCTGTCTATGTTAAAAGAATTTTATAGACAAGTATGCTTCATGTGAGGGATTATATTTAAGCAAGAATTTTTCTGAATTTTCATGTGCCAATTATTTAAAATGTATTTGTTCACCCAGCAAAGCATACATTACCTCATTTCCTCAGTCTAGAGACGGAACTTGATCATAAGATGCAAATTAAGAGGGGGAAAGCAGGGTACTAACCTCAAATGTAAGATCAATTCCAAATTCAGAAATGCTAAAATATAAATTTTGAAAGGGGTGGGGGTTGGGCGTGCCCTGTATTTGAAGAGTATGGTAAGTCACTGCTCCCCAAGTCTCCCCAGGGCTCCCCCCCCTGCGGCTGTGTCCCCACTGCGGGTGGGCTCTGCCCACCGTGCCGGATCCCCAGGAAGGCTCAGCTCAGAGGCGCTCTGCGAATCCTGAATGGTCGCTGCCTCGCTTCCTGGATCCCGGGAAGAGCTTCACTGGTTGGGGTTGTGTTTCTGCTCCATGTGGCTCCTCCCAGCAGGGTTCTCCAACTTGCCTTGTCTTCCCGGCTTCTCTGAGACCAGCCCCAGACACACAGGCACTGCCCTTGACATGCTGCGTGCTCTCCAGGCTTGGCCATCTAAGTTTAGCTGTGTGAATCTCACGACATAGAAACAGTAGCTTAAATGTATCCAAAACTGTGCTTTGAACAACAAAAATTCATTTTTCTGCTAAATTTTCAGAGTAATCTGATGAAGTTCGTACTATGTCCTGTAGTCTACACATTTGAGAACTAGTTCTAAGGAGACCAAGTAGCGGGTGACACCGCACAGCTAGTCTGAGTCTGAACCAAGATTCGCATTTAAGCCTTTGGGACTAAAAAACCAATATTCTTAAATACTGGGCCTCCGAAAATTAGTAAGGCGGGGTGAGGAAGGTACATAAGCTATCAGGTACTGGAAAGCAGAAATAGATATGAAACTACAACTTTTTAAAGCCAGAATGAAGAAAGTTATTCTAAACTGAAATACACCCACCACCTACATTCCTTAATCAATTCTAAACTATATGTATATTTTTCACATTTTAATGTTGCTGAAATCAGGATGTTGATTTAAATCGATGGCAATTTGCATTAGTGACATATAGTAACAGTCACTCAGTAAAGATTTCGCTCCATGAATGAATGAATGAAGATTGAACCAAGAACAGACTGATTTTAAGCGTTCATCCCATTTCCATTAGTGCCCCTATACAAGCTCTATTTGATGTTTAAAAAAATAAATGTAATATGTCTTTTTGAATCCACCTTTAAGCAAATGCTGGGCTTTGATTTAAAATACTCAAAACAAAATTCTATACAGAAGTCTAATTTCTTCAGAATATCATCTATGTATATATGCATTTTTTAGTAAATGCTATTGATAGCTGAGAGTTGGCACTCAAGTTTAAACATACGGTATAACATTCTAATAAAGTGGAGAGCAGAGTGCAGAGCCCCAGAAGCCAGTAAGACGCCCAGCCACTCACGGTGCCACACAGGCAGCAGGAGAGAAACAGACTTGAGAGTCCAGGAGAAACAGTCAGCAACATCACTCCTGGAGCACGGTCCACAGAGGACTCTCCACCTGCCTTCCGTCTGAATTTGACCATCAGTAAATTCCAGCAGGAAATTTGAGGGCAAAAGAGAGCCAGGCCACGGCCACTTCTCCTGGACGCCTTCCTCGCTCTGGACGGCCTTCTTTGCTTTCTTTTCTTTGTTTTCTCTCCGTCCTTCTCTCTTTTTATCTTCCGTGTCCGATGCAGCTGGTGGCTTTCATTTCCACAGGTGCACGGCTGGCCCTTCCCGGCAAGGCCGGCTCACAGCCCAGGAAGACCTGGGCGTCCCGCGTCCTTGTTTGTTGGTGCTGCACTAACCCTTGCTTTCCCCTCCCCTTGACTGCACCTCAGTCCTCTCATTGACATCTCCTCGTTAAAACCATCTGGGGAAAATTCTGTTTTGCTGGGTTTCTGACTGACAAAGCCTGGAAGAAACGTCAGTGAAACCTGAAATGTAAATAATCTCGAGAGTAGAAAACGTAATTCTGTTCCCTAGCACCTCATTCGATCATTCCTGGGCTATCTCCCTACTCTCAGAAGCAAGCACTGACTCGACCAAGAGTAACTCAGTGGCTCATGGTTAATTCCTATCTGCCTCCATGCCATTATGAGGCTCAGCTCTGGGAGGTCTAACTAAACAGCAACCCCCTGCTCCCTACAGAGGACTCAGGGAGACACGCTGGGTGCCCCTTACGGATTACTTTACGCAAGGGCGTCTTCTGTGAAACCTCGGGCTTCAGATTTTGGCTTTGATAGTTCTTTTATTTTAATACATTTAGATATTTCCTGCTTTGAAATTTAAAAAGTGAACATATCAAAGGGAAAAAAAAAATCCCTCACTCCTATATTCAATGTTTTTTTTTTAATAATTGTTCTATTTTAGGTATAAGCAAAGTTTTTATAGGACTTGAAAGAATAGTAGTTAAACCCTCTATCCGCAGTATGATTTTAGATAGGTCCATCTCTGGCCGGAGGGCTGCTGGGACCTTACAGGAAAGGAGGCAGGAGCAGTGACATGAAGGAATGAAGGACGTCACCGGGAGCTACCTGGGAGATGGCCAGATGCACCCGTGAGCACTGGGGACAGCCC
>CAUYQV010182993.1:0-15517 GCA_963574575.1 Galagoides demidoff
TTAACTCTTCTGGCCATTTCCTTATTTCAACAAATTTTAATACTCCATCCTAAGTTGGAACCTGAAATCCCATCTCTTTTTAGCCATTACTGCATCTTAACTGAAAACATTTACATTTATACAGCTCTTAACATATTCCACAGGAAGTGCTAAGCATAGGACCTGACACAGACTGAACGTTCAGCAAACATTTGCCTTAGTTATTCTTGTTAACATTTTTTTCCTTGTGTGATTGACTTGCCATAGGCAACAAAAGTTTCCAGGTTATAGGTCGACTGGTACCAAGTGCTGAGATGACATAAGATGCCATCCAAGATCAGAGAAGAGGAGGCACCATGACTGCAGTGAGAGGCAGAAGACACTTACCATCCCTGTCTAGATAACACTTTCCCTTTTTCAGCCATGAGAATCAAGGCCTACAGCAGGGAATGTGGCCTGAGGCCACAGAACATGGTAGCTAATAATGGAACAGAACCCAATCCCAGGTATCACTTCTAATTGTGACATTTCAAAACTAAGTTCTGGGAGACACCACCTAACTCCAATAAGATTAGCCCATATCACAAAATCCCAAAAGAGATGCTGGCGTGGATGTGGAGAAAAGGGAACACTCCTGCACTGCTGGTGGGAATGCAAACTAATACGTTCCTATTGGAAAGACATCTGGAGAACACTTAGAGAACTAAAAATAGACCTGCTATTTGATCCTGCAATTCCTTTATTATGTATATATCCAGAAGACCAAAAACCACATTACAACAAAAATATTTGTATCAGAATGTTTATTGCAGCCCAATTCATAATTGCCAGGTCATGGAAGAAGCCCAAGTGCCCATCAATCCACGAATGGATCGATAAACTGTGATATATGTACACCATGGAATACTATGCAGCCACAAAGAAAGATGGAGACTTTACGTCCTTCATGTTTACATAGATGGAGCTAGAAAATGTTCTTCTTAGCAAAGTATCACAAGAATGGAAAAAACATATCCAATGTACACAGCCCTATTATGAAACTAATTTATAGCTTTCATATGAAAGCTATAACCTAATTATAGCCTAAGAATATGGGGAGGGAGGATGGGTGGAGGGAGGGTGATTGGAGGGATCATTTCTATGGTTTACCTTACAAGGGTACCAGTGAATCTTTCTAAAAGTAGAATACAAATGTCTTAACACAATAACTAGGAAATGACACAAAGGCTATGTTAACCAGTTTGATGAAAATATTTCAAATTATGAAAACACCACACTGTACCCCATGGTTGCATTAGTGTACACAGCTGTCATTTAATAAAAAAAAGAAAAAAGAAAAAAAATCTGCAGGGTAGACTGGGGGCTGGAGGCCCAGGAAAGTGTTGCTGCTACAACTTCAGGTTGGAGGCAGTCTGCAAATAGAATGCCCTCTTTTGAGTGGAGTTTCAGTCATTTTTCTATTAAAGCCTTCAAGCAATTGGATGAGGCCCACCCACTCAAAGTCTACCAACTTAAGTGTTAATCTCATCTAAAAAAAAAAATAACTTTACAAAAAGATCTAGACTAATATTTGACCAAATATCTGAATGCTTTACCTCAACCAAGTTAACACCTACAATTAAGCATCCCAGTCTGGAAGGACCCCCTTCCCCATCACAGCTTAGGGATTTTTGCCTTCTGTAGGAATTCTTACTGCTGGGCCACAGCAGCCTACAGGGAGCCCTCTGTGAGTCTTGTGTTCACAGCTCTGGGCACAGGAGTTGCATGTCTGCCTTCCTTCCTCATGGCCTGTGCACTCCGGGACCTGTTTTCTGCCCTTGCTGGGCTAGGTGTCCCATGAGGCCCTACAGCCCTTCCCCTGTGTGCCGAGAAACCCTGCATGCAGAGGCTCCTGCCTACTGACCACTGCAGGGGCCCATATTTACCCAGAGACAGGACTGAAATCTAAGTCTACCCAGCTCCTGCCTTGCTGTGTGTCATGGGCAACTCAGTCCTCTGTCTGGGTCTTTCTCTTCTCTGCTGCTATTTCTGAGTTTGCATTCCCTGGCCACTGAGAACAGCGAGAAAGGGACAGAACTTCAACAGATGACCTCTGCCCTCTGCCTCTGTCAAGTTTTATTTACTTAGCACTTACATAGGTTTTGTCATGTGCAGCACCCTGTCCTGTGCACTTTGCAGGCACTATCCCTATGATAGAGGTGCCATTTTTCCCCAGGCTACAGATGGAGAAACTGAGGCATGAAGAGGGCAAGTGATGTGCCCAAGGACACGAGTCTAGCCCTAACAGTGGGGCTCTTGATATTGTGTGTTTAACCTCTAGGAGTCCTTGGGAGTGGCTGAAAGACTAGTCATCTCAGCTGCTGGGGCAGGGCAGATGCGCTGAACTCAGTTTTGGTTTCTCAGCTTCCAGTGCAGGACTGTACTGCGGGGGGTGTGGGGACAGAGACCGCTAAGCTCAGTTTCGGTTTCCTGCCTCTGGGTGCTGGTGCAGGGGCGGGGCAGAGGCCTCTGGATTTAAATTTCGGTTTCCAGGCTTCCCGCTCGGCCATTTCGTTCCCCCTGCAGCAGCCAGCAGGCAGCAATGGGAAACGGGGAGTCACAGGTGTCTTCAGTGCCTGCTGAGCAGCTGGGTGATTTTATCCAGGACAACGTGAAGCCCCTTGAAGACTATCAGACCGAGATGGACTCAACTGTGGACTTCATCTGTGACACCCTGCAGAACCCAAAATACCTCCCAGAGGTACAGGGAGTAGCCAAGGTGAGTCCAGGGCTGGGTCAGTGATCAAGATCCAGGAGATTCCACGGTGATGCGCCTGCCTCATACCTGGGCTGGGATAGGTTGTAGATGCAGGGGTGTCTAACCTGTGACCCCGCTGGCCACATGCTGATTATCTGAGGACTTCTTTAGCTTATCTGTGGTATCAGATATGATGAAACTTAGGCATGTACCTTTTCTTACTAATCAGCTCTTGTTAGTGTTTATGTATTTAATGTGTGGACCAAGACAACTCTTATTCTTTTCATGTGCAGGAGAGAAGGAAAAAGATTAGACACCCCTGCCCCCTCCAAGAGGCACAAGCTCCGTAGCTGACTCTTCCCCAAATGGGTCATGTGGCCCTAGGCTCTGTGCCTTAGTCTCTGAATCTGTAAAATGGGGAGAGACAGAGTTCCCACTTCAAGGAACTGAAAGGCTTAAACATAAAATGTTCTTAGCACAGAGCCTGGCACATAGTTAGTGCTCAATGCATTAGCTGTTATTAATCACTATCATCGTTCCTATCTTCCCCATAGTACAGAGGGGTAAACTGAGGCTGAAGAACATTGGTCCAACTACTCAAGATTGCTCTCTGGTTTCTCATCAGGTTTATGAAATTAACATTATTGCATGCAGTTCTTTATCAGTTTTACTTTTGTACATTATTCCATTAAGCAAACATACCACATTTGTCCATTCTATTGTTTTTTACTGATATAATTATACATACAGAGTCTAACAATTAAGTTCATGAACTTGCCACCATGCTCTTACCTCTGCAGCACTGTACAAACAACTTGATACGGTTTAATAACCTTGGCATATCAGGGTCTCACAGTTGCGTCCATGTCAGTGTGTGGCAGTGTCTTGCTGAATGGTGTTTGCTGTTGTGGTGTGTTTTTCCATCACAAGAATGTCGGAGCTGATTTAGAGCAATGAACAAACATTCATAAGTTTCTTGTAAACAGTGGCAAGAGTGGAAGTAAAATCAGGGACATATTCGTCCGAGTTTATGGGGATAATGCCATGAAGGAAATGGCAGTGTGAAAATGGATTAAACGTTTCTCTGAGGGGAGAGAAAGCATCACTAATAAAGAGAGGTCAGGGCAGTCAGTAATGAGCAGAACTGATGAAAACATTGTACAAACTCATCAAATTGTGTGTCAAAATCATTGGCTGACTGTAAGCTATATTGCAGACCAAGAAAACATTGATAGAGAAAGACTTAGAGACTCTCAACTGAAAATCTGGCCAAAAACTCATGGCTCTTGTATCATGACAATGCACCAGCTCACACAAGACTGTCTGTGAGGGAGTTTTTAGCCAGTAAACAAATAACTGTATTGGAACACCATCCCTAAGGGTGGGGTACAGTGGGGTACACTCTTGATTGGTGGTTGGTGATTACAGTAGTACAGGGAGGCTCTGGATTGGTTCAGGTTGAGGTAGGGGATTTCTTAACTGAGGTGAGGGTGGGGGCCTGGGGTGGTATGAAGCAAGAAGGGTGGGGGCACACTTCTGATTGGCTGATTAGGACGCTTGATTTCGGGGAAAAGCTTGGATTTTGGGGAAGCTGAAATTTATTATTTAAGATGGTAGTGGGGGGTGGGGGAAGTAATAAAATGGTGCTGGTCTGGCCCTCTCAATCTAGCCCCCGGTGACTTTTTTCTTTACCCAAAGATAAAGGAAATATTGAAAGGAAGACATTTTTAGGACATTCAGGACATCAAGGGTAATACAATGACAGCTTTTGTGGATATTTCAAAATGAGAGTTCCAAAATTGCTCTGAAGGGTGGACTGGGCACTGGCATTGGTGCAAAGCTTCTTCTTTTTTTTTTTCCAATGTTCATAATTCCTTGATTATCCTTTTAATATTTGCAGAGTATTGTGAAATATTTACTGAAATTACCTCCCTATTCCTAATATGGCTAATTTGTTTCTCCTTTTTTCCCCTAATTCATCTGGCTGGAAATTTGTCAATTTTACTCATCTTCTCAAAGAAACATGTTTTTATTTCAATGTTTCTCTGTTTTTCTGTTTTCTGTTTCACTGATACCTATACAGATATTTGTTATTTTCTTTTTCCTATTTACTTTGGGTTTTATTTTCCTCTTTTTTCTGTTTTCTTTTTTCTTTATTAAATCATAGCTGTGTACATTAATGCAATCATAGGGTGCAATGTGCTGATTTTATATACAATTTGAAATATGTTCATCAAACTGGTTAACATAGCCTTCATGGCATTTTCTTAGTTACTATGTTAGGACATTTATATTCTACACCTGGTAAATTTCACATGTACCCTTGTAAGATGCACCTTAGGTTGGTCCCACCAATTATTCTCCCTCCACCCATCCTCCCCCCTCCCCTGCCTCTCCCCTTTCCCCTTCTTCTTGGCCTATAATTGGGTTATAGCTTTCATAAGAAAGCTATAAATTGGTTTCATAGTAAGACTGAGTACATTGGATACTTTTTCTTCCATTCTTGAGATACTTTGCTAGAAAGAATATGTTTGGCTTGGCGCCTGTGGCTCAAGTGGCTAAGATGCCAGCCACATACACCTGAACTGGCGGGTTCAAATCCAGCCCAGGCCCACCAAACAATAATGACAGCTGCAACCAAAAAATAGCCAGGCATTGTGGTGGGCACCTGTAGTCCCAGCTACTTGGGAGGCAGAGGCAGGAGACTCGCTTGAGCCCAGGAGTTGGAGGTTGCTGTGAGCTGTGATGCCACGGCACTCTAGCCAGGGGGACAGCTTGAGGCTCTGTCTCAAAAAAAAAAGGATATGTTCCAGCTCCATCCATGTAGGGGGGAGGGGCAAGATGGCTGACAGGTACCAGCCTCCAACAGAAGCTCCCATCCAGAGGGGTCCTGTGAGTTTCCTACACCTACAGGCGAGCTGTGAACTGAGGACTTATTGTCTCACCCCACGTGTGGCTATCTGTGTCTTCTTCTGAGAAATGTCTGTTCATATCCTTTCTCCATTCTTTTGGGATAATGGGATGATTTGAGTTTCTGATGTTGTTTCAGTTCCTTATATATTCTGGATATTAATCCCTTGTCAGTTTGAAAATATTTCCCCCCATTCCATAGCTTGTCTCTTCACACCATTGATTTGTTTCCTTTGTTACAGAGAAGGTTTGGAGTTTAATACAGTCTCCATTGTCTATGTTTAGTTCTGTTGCCTAGGCTTTTGTAGTCTTTGCCATAAAATCTTTGCCTAGACCAGGGGTGTCCAACGTTTTCTTTTTTTCCCTACAGTATATTGGAAGAATAAGAGTTGTCTTGGTCCCATTAAATACACAAACACTAATGAAAGCTGACTAGCACAAGAGAGGCCTGTGCATACTTTTTGTGATATCTGACACTACAGATAAGCAACAAAAAAAGTCCTCACAAAGTCAGCATGCAGTCTGTGAGCTGAGGTTGGATACTCCTGACCTAGATGGAGTGTTGGGTCTTATGTTAAAGTCTTTAATCTATTTTGAGTGGATTTGTGTAGTATAATCTCTGTATGATTTCTTCAGCTATCATCAACATTTGTGGTGTCTGTGAGTTCCTCAGTGGCTTAGGCTGTAGTTGTTAGTGGAGGTCATGATAGGGTTTTGCTGGGGACACCAGGTGGGCCAGTCTTCAGGTACCAGTGTTGGTAGCAGCAAACCAGGATGCCCATCTTCAGGCCCTCAGGCATCATACATGGGCACCAGGGTAGTGAGTCCGGGTAGGCGAGGCCTTGGGCCTCGAGATGGTATGGTTGGGGGCCAGCAGTGGCAGCAGAGGACTGGGCAGGCAAGCCCATGGGCCCCTAGGTGGTGTGCATGGCATCGGCAGTGCCTGTATCAGCAGCAGGCCAACTCTCAGGCCCATAAGCAGTGCACGGGCTGGGTAGGTGGGTCCCTGGGCCTTCAAGAGGCACACACAGGCACTAACAGCAGGTGGGTACACCTCTCCTGAGGCCCCTGGATGGCACACTCATGCCCTGGTTGTAACAGGCAGGGCAGATCAATCTCCAAGCCCTGAACAGCATGAGTGCTTGCAACAGGTGGAGTGAGGCCATTCTCAGGCCCCTTGATGGTATGGGCAGGTGGGGGCAGGCAGGACAGTGGGCAGGGAAGGTCAATTGCAGGCTCCCGATGACATGCACAAGCACCAACAGCAGTGGCAGGTGAAGCGATCCTGTGGTCAGACCCCAGAACAGTGTGCTCACAGTGGCAGAGGGCGGGGTGGTCTGTAGCGTTCTGTAGTTGATGGCCATTTGAGTTGCCTCCAGTTTGGGGCCAGCATGAAAAGTGCTTCTATGCACATCCCAAGTAGGTCTTGGGATAACAAATGGATGCCTGCCACTTTAAGGCCATGGTGACATTTTTGGCTTTCACTTGAGTTGAGAAATACTACCATCCGCTAGAGTTTCCTGTGACCCCAAAGAATCCAAGTTTCACATCTGCCTCTCTCTTGCTGGCAGGGAGGCTCCTACGGCCGGAAAACAATGCTGAGAGACAACGCTGATTGTACCCTCGTCGTCTTCCTCAGTGACTTCCAACATTTCCAGGATCAGAAGGAAAGCCAACCAAAACTCCTCAACAAAATCAAACGGCGCGTGGACTCTGATTTTTCGCAGTGTTGCAAGATCCAGAACTTCCAAGATAGGCTCACTATCCAGGTGTCCATAAGAAAGCAGACAGTCTCCATTGAGGTGCTACCTGCCTTCAATGCTCTGGGTGAGTGCTCCTGGGTGTGTGTTTGGGTGGGGGGGGAGAAGGTCCAGAAAAGGAACTGCAGACAGCCATGTAGGTCCTATATACACCACGGGTGCTTTCTGAAATGGGAGACCATAGACCCTCATAAGAGAAAAATCCCTCCTGTTCTGGGCTTACCTTCTTCTCTGAAACTTCTCCATCACCTCCTGATTGACTTTGGAGAAAGCCCTCTCGTTTCTAGAGTCTAAAGCAGAGCTTTTCAAACTGTAATGTGCACACGAATCACTGAAAACTTTGTTGAAATGCATGTTGTGAGTCAGGGCCTAGGATTCCGTATTTCTAACCAGCTCCACGATGATGCTGCTGGTCCACAGGCCACACTCGAGGCTTTACACTAGAGCCAGGATTGCTTCCTAGCAGTGTTTTTCAACCTGTTTTATCTCACGGCACACTAGAACCTATAGTTAAACTTCTGCGGCACACTTAAATTATGTTGATTTTTTAAAAAGAGTAAGAAAAAAGAATATACTCATAGTGCTTTGAACTTCTTTTGAAAAACACTTTAATGAATGATCTTAAAAAAAATTGCACCACACCAGATGGAAATCATTGCTTTATAGGAAGAGGATGAGGCAAACATCTAGGAAAAGTCTAGCCGGGGCGAGCGTTTGAAGTCTGCCTTCCTACCAGGTCAACATCAAAACAGCTTTCCATGGACAACTGTCTACCAGAACTTGAGCCTATCTTCCCCAAGACCTTCCCACCTCCTGTGTCTCCTGTCACAGCAAATATTCCTGCAGTTTGGCCTGTCAGTGTTGTATCTCTGACTCCCCCGCCTTCTCGCTCACAGCCCATCACTAAATCCTTCCAGTTCTTCCTAACTTGCTCTTAAATCTGCGTCATTTCTCTGCCTTCCCTCTATTTCCCTAGTCAAGGCCACCATCAGGGCTGGCCTAGATATGGCAATGGCCTCCTGGTTTCCTCTCCGCCTTCTCTCTCACTCTGCACTGCAGCTGGCCACCTTCCTTCCAAGCACAAATACGACTTTGTCACACATTCTGCATTAAACTTTCTGGTGGCTTTTCATTCCATGTAGGATAAGGAGCAAACTCCTCAGCAGAACAGGACTGTGATCATCTTCTGGCCCCAGTGAGAGGTCCCAGATGACACTCCTTCATTTTGTGTCTTGTCCAGTGGGTAACCCAGTACAATACCCCAGCCTTAGAAACTCTCCAGGACTTCTCTGCCCCTTGCCATCCCTGCACCCTGGCGAGAAATCCCGGACCAATCACCCGCTTGAAAGCAACCTGTAGCCTGCCAAACTCTCTAGCAACCAATCAGAATGTACAAGTACCCAACCCCACCCCTCTTGCTTTCTGTACCCTATAAAACCTTGCTGAGAGCCAAGGACCGGGCTCTTCCTCGGTGTGCTCACCAGGACTGGGTCTCAGACTGACTCTTGGGGGATCGGGAAAAATCTAGGCACAACACCAGCTTACTTCCCTCTCCAGCTATACCACTCACCACCAACTGTCTATGTTGCACCTACTCTGACCTTCACTGAGCTTCTCCCACCCCCTCATGCCCATTCAACTTGAGACTTTGGTCCATGCTGTTCCTTTGCCTGGAACATTCTTCCCTCAACTTTCTTTCTTTCTCTTTTTTATAACTTTATTCAAGTCCTCTGGTGGATCTAGGTTACATCTACCTCCTACATGTTCCAATAGTGATTTGTGCTTTCTGGATAAAATGTGTTCATTTTTATCCACTCCTAGACTGTTAACTCCAAGCTATAGTGTCTCTAGCATAATATTCATTATCAATAATAGTTGTTGGATGGATAGTTGGATTATGATGGAAAAATGGATGGAAAGGGCCAGGTGTGGTGGCTCTAGCACTCTGGGAGGCTGAGGTGGGGCCTGAGCTCAGGAGTTCAAGACCAGCCTGAGCAAGAGAGAGACCCCATCTCTACTAAAAATAGAAAAAACTAGCCAGGTGTTGTGGTACATGCCCGTAGTCCCAGCTATGCAGGAGGCTGAGGCAAGAGGATCACTTGAGTCCAAGAGTTTGAGGTTGCTGTGAGTTCTGACACCACGATACTCTACCACAGGCAATAAAGTAAGACTCCACCTCAAAAAAAAAAAAAAAAGATGGAAGGAAAATGCAGATGGATGTGGAGAAATGAGTGGATAAGTGGCAGAGATGGATGGTTCCCTGGATGTAGGGGTGGATAGATGGGTAAGACTCAGCATAGTTTCAAGTACAGGTACATATATAATCACAAGCTAAAAAATTCCAGAGCTGAAATTCAACCCATTAAACAAGCAGGGAAACAAAAAGAAAGGAACATGCCCAGGGCCACACAGCCAATTACTCCCAAAACTAGAGCCAACACCCAAGTTGTTTGTTTGTTTGTTTTTGTTTTTTGACCCAAGTCTTCTAAGTTCCAGGCCAGGGTGGCCAGGGTGCTTTCCACCATACTCATATAGCTCTAAGGAAGCTCTGGGTTAACCTGAAGAACACTTAGTGCAACCATCATCTGACAAGGTGCACACACGCACATCCTGATGACTCGTGCAAAGAAAGGTGTCCAGGTTCAGAGGAAAACACACCAGTTTGGGAGGTTGGCAACCCTGAGCTCTCATCCAGGTCCCCTCCTTACCCTTGCCTGCCAACTGTACAATCAGACTAGAAACAATCAGCTGTCAGGGCCATTGGGATGCTCAGGGTTGTAAGTATGGGCCTGCTTCAAGCGAGGATCTCAGTCAAGGTAAGGCGACACATGTGGCTCTGAATTCTTGCAGGAAATCCTGGGCACGTTCTTCGTGTCCAAAGAGGCCAGGGGCGCCCTCTACCGGGTTCACGCCATTATACAACGATGGTATGAGGAGGAAAAGTAAACTCTTCTTCACATGTGGTACCCAGAAACCGCCACTAGATGGTGATAGAGCTGCACATTGCACACTTAAGATCCTTTTCTACGACGAAACCTAAGGGTTGCTTTCTGAAAAAAATATCCTATAGGGGAATTTGCAAATTGCTTTTTTTTTTTTAATAAATGTTAGCCTCACTAATCTGGCCCACTTTTCACATCCGGGCCAGGCAGGCTTCATTAAACCCTGCATCTCTTTCCACTGTTGTGTACCCCACCGCTGCGTCCCTAGGGCCTTTGACAGGAAGTAACTGTTTACTTGACTTCCTGGTGTTTCAAATTAGAAGTGGCAGTTGCGCTCCCCACATAAGAGTTTTATGAGGGTTGTATGTTTCACTGCACATCAAAGGGTTGGTTTAAGTGCTTATTGACAGTGAACACTCAGTAAATGTTAACTATAAATATATATTTTCTTTTTTTTTTTTTCTTGACTCAAGCCGTGAGTGAAATTAGCTATACTATTATCATCACATAGAAGAAAGGGATGTTCAACCTCCCTCCATGCTAAATGCCCTGAACCTGCCAATAGGGCCAGTAAATATCTTTTAGGAACAAAGGAACAAGCAGGCTGCTTTGCCCTGGCTGATTTTCCAACGTGTAAACAGTGGAGTTCAGCTAGTAAGGATAGAAACCCACTGCTTAAACCAGCCTCCAGGGCCCTGCTGTCACCTCCTGCCTCCTTAAAGTCCTAGGACCCTGACCCTCTAAATAGAATAATCACTGTATTAAAAAAAAAAAAAGAATATGTTGTATATGGTACATAAACTTAATTTTCTTCCAGATATGTGCCAATAGTGCTAGCACCAACAATTTTTCCAAAACCCCAGCCTTTCTGTACTAGTTTGGGGTATCCCCTTTCTTATTTGTAGTTGCATTTCTCATCCCTCTAATTGGTGCTGCTGATCTTGTCATGAGTCAACACCATGCCACTTTCATGATAGTCATTTTAGACTACATTTTATTATCTAGTGGGCCAAGCCACCCTTCCTGATTACCTTCTATGTAAATACACGAAGCAATGGCAGTGTGCTATCAACTTACAGCCATCATTCCATTTGAGCAACCCTGACTCTCTTCGATGAGGTTATGTAAATACTAAAAGTCTTGTTTCTCTTTCACATGAGGCTTCCAGGAGAAACCCAATCCCTGGATCTATCGAGATCTCAAAATAGCCTTGGATAAGACAAAAGCCAGACCTGGGGAGTTTGCGATCTGCTTTACAGAACTCCAGGAAAAGTTTTTTAATAACCTTCCCAGACAGCTGAAGAATTTGATCCTCTTGGTAAAGCATTGGCATCAACAGGTGATTTTCCAACTGTATATATGTTGTTATCATTCATTTCCTTTTTATTGAGATAATCTTTTTTTGAGACAGTCTTACTTTGTCACCCTCAGAAGAGTGCTGTGGCTTCACAGCTCACAGCAACCTCAAACTCTTGGGCTTAAGCGATAATTTTGCCCCAGCCTCCCAAGTAGCTGGAACTACTGGCACTCGCCACAATGCCCGGCTATTTTTCTTTTGTTGTTGTTGTTGTTGTTGTTGTTGTTATAGTTGTCCTTGTTTAGCAGGCTGGGGCTGGGTTTGAACCCACCAGCCCCAGTGTATGTGGCCTGCACCCTAACCACTGAGCATGGGTGCCAAGCCTATTGAGATAATTTAGTCAGTAAAGTGCAGCAATCTTAAGTATACAGGTCAATGCACTTTTTTACATCCTTCTTAGTGACACCCAAGTCAAAATAGGAAACATTTCCTGCACCCCAGAATGTGCCTCAAGCCCATTGTATCCCAGTATTCCCTGAAACAAACCCCAAATCCAACATCTATGACCACAAATTAGTTTTGCTCATTTTTAGATTGCACAACTGGAAGAGAATGTACATACTTTGTTGGGGTTTTTTTGTTTTGTTTTGTTTTGTTTGAGACAGAGTCTCAAGCTGTCGCCCTGTGTAGAGTGCCATGGTGTCACAGCTCACAACAACGTCCAGCTCTTGGGCCTAAGTGATTCTCTTGCCTCAGCCTCCCGAGTAGCTGGGACTACGGGCACCCACCACAACGCCCGGTGGGGCACTATTTTTTTTTTTTTGGTTGTAGTTGTCATCATTGTTGTTTGGTGGACGGGCTGGATTCAAACCCTCCAGCTCCAGTGTTTGTGGCTGACGCCCTAGTCACTTGAGCTACAGGCGCCAAGCCAATGTACATACTTTGTGTCTGCCTTTTTTTGCTCAATATTGTGTCTGAGCGATTCATTCATGCTGTTACATGCAGTAGTTTTTCATTGTTTTGTAGTATTTCATTGCATGGATACACCACACATTTATCCATTCTATTGCTGATGGGTGTTGGGGTTAATTCCACATTGGGGCTGTTATGAATTAGGTTACTATGGCTGTTCTCCCACATATCCTTCTGTGAATTTAAGCACTCATTTCTCTTGGGTAAATGCACAGCAGTAGAATTGCTGGTTATACTGTACATGAATGGTATGTATGCATGTACGCATAAACGTGTAGACTATAGACGTGGGCCATTTATTTAGTTGTTTGTTTAACTATAGGAAATATTGCCAAATAGTTTGCCAAAATGGCTGTACCAAATTACACTCCCACCAGCAAAGTAGGAGTTCCAGTAGTTCCACATCCTTGCCAGCATTCAGGGTCCTCTGAATTTTTGACATTCTGGAGGAGGACAGTGACTTCTTAAAGATTTCTAGTTCCTTGATTTCGGACCCCCCTGACATGGGAGGTAGTGGTCCTCAAATTAGCTGCTGCTCTTTTCTTTTGCCACAGTGTGAGAAAAAAAAGGACTTTTTACCCAAACTCCCTCCGTACACTCTGGAGCTGCTTACAGTGTATGCCTGGGAACAGGGGTGCGGAGCAGAAGACTTTGATATAGCTGAAGGCGTCAGAACGGTGCTGAAGCTGATCAAGTGCCAGAAGCAGCTGTGCATCTACTGGACGGTCAACTACAACTTTGAGGATGAGATAGTCAGGAACATCTTGCTGAACCACATTCAAGCAGAGAGGTGACCAGCACCCCACAGCCACTTCCCTGTACCTCTTTATCTGTATGCGAGGCTGAACCACTTCAAAATAGGTCTCAGCCCTGGCCTGTCCAGCCAGAGAAGAATGGCAGCCACTGGCCAGGCACAGTGGCTCGGACCTGTAATCCCAGCACTTTGGGAGGCTGAGGCAGGAGGATCACTTGAAGCCAGGAGTTTGAGACCAGCCTGAGCAACATAGTGAGACCCCCATCTCTACAAAAAGTCTAAAAGTTAGCTGGGCATGATGGTGCATGCCTGTAGTCCCAGCTACTGGGCAGGCTGAGGTGAGAGGATCACCCAGGTGCTGAGGCTGCATAGAGATTTGATGGCACCACAACAGTCCAGCCTGGGGAGCAGAGCAAGACCCTGTCGCTTAAAAAGGGGGGCAGGGGCAGAATGGCAGCTGCTGCTATGGGTGGGAAGGCAGAGGACTCTGTCTGGAGGAGGGGAGGTCTGACCAATGCTTTGCATGTTCCCAACCATAGTCACACTTGGTCTCAAAAAGATGAGACCACTGAGGAGATACTTCCCCTTATAGAAGGAAGCAGCTGAGAGAGGAGAATGGGTTGTCAGGAAGAGGAGATCACTTTGTTATTTTATTAATGGCGCATCTCTGTAAATCAGAAAATACAGGGCTGGAGTGGCCGGCTGTCATAGACAAAGCTCTTTCGCAGCTTGGAGGAGCCATAGGAGTAAAAGCCCAGGTGACCAGATTCCCACTTGAGGCCTTTCTCCCCCAAACTGCCTTCTTCTCCTACAAACAGCTCAACTGGTTTTTTAATGGGGTACACAGGCCAGTCATCATAGATCCAACCGACCCGACCAATGATGTGAGTGGAGATCGGAGGTGCTGGCAGATGCTGAAACAGGAAGCTCAGAACTGGCTGACTTCTCCGGCCCTGGATAAACAGTCACCTGCGCCATCGTGGAACGTTGTGGTGAGAGAGTTTGCCAATTACTGCCTGTTCCACACTGTGGGGAGGCTCATCCTGACACCCAGGCTGAGTCTTATCCCCAAACACCCCGTGTTAGCTCACTGTGACTGGCTGGGACAAAATGCCATTAAAAAGGTGGCTTTAAACAACAGTAATTTATTCTCTCATGGTTCCAGATGTTAGAGGTCCAAAATCAAAGTGTGGGCAAGGCCACACCCTCTCTGAAGGCTCTTGGGAAGGATCCTTCCATGCCTCTTGCAGCTTCTCATGGTTGCTGGCAGTCCTTGGCTTGTGGCTGCATCACCCCAATCTCTGCTCCTTTGTCACTTGGCCTCCACCCTGTGTGTCTTCCCATCACCTTCCCTGTGTGTGTGTCTGACGCAGCATCTCGCTCTACTTCTTATTAAAACAACAGCCATATTGAATTCAGGCCCACCCCGAAGACCTCCTTTTAACTTGATTATATCTGTAAAGAGCCTATTTCCAAATAAGGTCCCATTCACAAACACCAAAGGCTGGAACTCCCATTAGGGACAATGACTGTGAAGTGCAAAAGGGAACAAAGAGAGAAGGGATCACAGATGAGAGATTTCAATTAATTTTTGCAGAAGGCTGGGGGTGGTGGCTCATTCCTATAATCCTAGCATTCTGGGAGGCCAAGGTGGACGGATTGCCTGAGCTTAAAAGTTTAGACCAGCCTGAGCAAGAGCAAGAACCTCATCTCTACTAAAGATAGAAAAACAAGCTGGGCGTTATGGTGGGTGCCTATAGTCCCAGCTACTGGGGAGGCTGAGGCAAGAGGATCACTTGAGCCCAGGAGTTTGAGGTTGCTGGGAGCTATGATGCGGCAGCACTCTACCGAGGGTGACATAGTGAGACTCTGTCTCAAAAAAAAAAAAAGAAAGAAGGAAGGAAGAAAGGGAGAGGGAGGGAGGGAAAGGAAAAGAAAGGGAAGAGAGAGAGAGAGAGGAAGGAAGGAAGGAAGGAAGGAAGGAAGGAAGGAAGGAAGGAAGGAAGGAAGGAAGGAAAGAAAGAAAAAAAACATTTTTGTAGAAGAGAAATGTGAACAGGTGGTAAGAAATGAAATGGAGCCAGAGAGAAGGAGCAGCCTTCAGACCGGAGGTGCCGGCATGGTCTCCAGGCGCCACCATCCAGGCAGGTGTAGGGGGCAAAAGGA
>CAUYQV010182994.1:0-14745 GCA_963574575.1 Galagoides demidoff
CATCCATCCATCCATCCATCCATCCACCCATCCATGTATATATCCATCCATCTATCCATCCATCCATCCATCCACCCATCCGTCTATATATCTATCCATCATCCATACACGCATCCATCCATGCATCCATCCACCCATCCATCCATCCATCCATCCATCCACCCATCCATGTATATATCCATCCATCTATCCATCCATCCATCCATCCACCCATCCGTCTATATATCTATCCATCATCCATACACGCATCCATCCATGCATCCATCCATCCATCCATCCATCCATCCATCCACCCATCCATGTATATATCCATCCATCTATCCATCCATCCATCCATCCACCCATCTGTCTATATATCTATCCATCATCCATACACGCATCCATCCATCCACCAATCCATCCAACCATCCATCCACCCATCTTGCTAATCTATATCCTCATGCTCCAGTCTTTTCTGGTGGTCAGCAAGATTGTCCCTGAAGATTACTTCTAACTCCATATAATTTGAATCAAGAGTTAATGAGACAAAAATAGGAGATGTGACTAAACACTTCAGACAAGAGGATGGAAATTCTGATGCAAGATAAGACCAGAAGATCAGGCAGCATCAAACAATGTATGAAGCTTGATAGATTGCAGTGAGTCAAATAACATCCCAACAATTAATATCCACCCCAAGTCTCTGCATGTGACCCTATTTTGAAATACAGTAGTATCCCTACCCTTGGCCCCCACCCTCATCCTGCTCATCCTTGTGTCACATATTTCAAGGTTTCCACAGATGCCTCACATGATAGCCAATACCAAATGCTATACGTACCATGGGTTAATTTCTATACATAGATATGTATAAAAAAGTTTGAACTAAGAGATCAACTGGCTGGGCGCAGTGGCTCATGCTATCCTAGCTCTGTGGGAGGTTGGGGTAGGTGGATTGCTTGAGTTCACGAGTTCAAGAGCAGCCTGAGCAAAAGTGAGACCCGGTCTCTACTAAAACTTGAAAAACTGAGGCAAGAGGATTGCTTGAGCCTGAGTTGGAGGTTGCTGTAAGCAATGACCCCAGGGCACTCTACCCAGAGCGACAGCTTGAGACTTCATCTCAAATAAAACGATTAACTGGGGGGCTTCCCACTTGCTGCTGGAGATGCTATTTCCCCTCTTTGACTTGTCAATCTTTCTATCACTTAGAAAAACAGATCAACTGATCACAAGCAACTGAAATCATGAAAAGCAAAAGGGTAATAATGGGACAGTACTGCAGAGTCTTTCAGATATAATTACAGGAGAGTTTCTGTAGCTGATCACCTTCCTATACTGACCACCTCCCTACATTGAGCACCTCCTGACACTGCCCCCCATCCCTATACTGACCACCTCTCTATACTGAATGCCTCCCTACATGGGTGCCCTCCCTACACTTACCATCTCCCTACACTGACCCCCTCCCTACCATGACCCTCTCCCTGCACTGACCCCTTCCCTGCACTGATCACCTCCCTACCCTGACCACCTCCCTAAGCTGACCTGATTTTCACAGACTGGACATACACCACCATTACGTGTCAGAGACCCTTGGGTGGTTAGCTCACAAGGTTCTCATATATGTGACTGCTCTGGAGAGTATTCGTCATCACCAGGTTGACAGTGAGCTCCAGACCCAAAAATGGGCATTTCTATAAGAAGACGACCCAGAGCCTACCCAGAGGAGAAGCCCACGGGAAGATGGAGCAATCTACTGAGGTCATGCTGGCAAGGAAAGCCCTGGGAACCTCCCTCAGACGTGGAGCACCTGTAGGGACTCTGTAAAGAGCACGCCCACGGGCTGTGCCATCCAGTAATACTGGAAAGCTGAACGTGAACTAGACCCGGGAGGTTGACAGCAGGCATCCCTGACTGTGTCACTTGTGCTGGGGTGCTGCTGCCTTGAGGACGCTGTGCTCGCGGAGACCTTGTTTTTTATAGCACATGGAAACAAGAGATTCTCTTAAGCATGCATGCTGCTGCATTGTAAGAACCCCCCCCTCTCGCCCCCCGACTGCCCAGCAACAAGCTAAGATCAGCCCCTGGAATGGCCAGCGGCAAAGAGAGACCTTGATCCTGCATCAGCGGGGAACTGAATTCTTCTAGCACCAGAGTGACCTTGGAGGAGCTCCAGCGAGGAGGGCTGCCCAGAGGCAACTCGATCACATCTCCCGTGACACTCTGAGGAAAACCCAGGCCGGGCATGCCCAGGACTCCTGACCCACAGAAATTGTGACATGATAAATTGTATTGTCTTAAGCCAGGTGTATGTTAATTCCTTGTACAGGAGAAAACACGGGCAGCGGTAAGTACATTCGTGGCATCTGTTCTTTCTCTGCGAGTTATATAAAGAATCTCTTCAGTCCACCCCACAAATTCCCTCAAATTTCAGGTAACGTGAATTGTGTTAGAGACCGAAGGAAGGCAGGATTTGAGGGAGTGCCAGCCAGGACTGGCAAGCCATCTGGAGTCGAGCAGTCTGCACGGCTTTTGGGCTGCCTGTCAGCTGTCCTCCTGCGAGGTGGAGGCGGTACCCAGGAGAGCAACCCCGTCTGTTCAAAACACACGGCTTGGGCCACCTCCATCTCTACGAGCCTGTGTGCCTGTGTGCACCTTTCCCCAGTGTTAGTTTTGTTATCTTTACAGTGTAGGCCTCTATGAAAAGAAATTAAGAATTTTTTAAAAGTCTGTATTCTGTGACACAGCTATTGCTTCTAAATGCATAATATCGAAGGGAAAAATACAGCCCCCCCCCAAGAAAAAGTCTATACATTTTAAGGGAGAAAAGCAGAGTGTTTTATTTTATTTTTTAGCAGTTTTTGGCTGGGGCTGGGTTTGAACCCACCAATTCTGGCATATTGGGCTGGCGCCCTACTCCTTAGAGCCACAGGGGCCGCCCAGAAAGCAGTTTGTTAAAATTGTAAAACTCAAGTCGTGTTTGACCATGCAGGTTATAACAGATACAAGACCGCAAACGTTACTGATCTATACTGAGTATTAAAATTTTAATTTTAACATAGTTTTGTTTTTCCTTTCTTAAATTGTATATCCATTTGTATTTTGGCACCCTCTGTTGATGTGGTGAAATTCTTGAACATATCGATACAGAATGAGCAAGCTTTGGACATCACAAACCATAGCACACCTCAGAAATGAAAAGTACTGGCCAGATTGGGGCTGAGGCTTCTGGGTGCTTTGAAAACCTTTCTGTGGTGTGTCTTTGTCCTTTTAATGTAGCCTTTTAGTATTTTTTCTCTCTCTTTCCATAAGTTCCCAGTGCCCCAGCCCACCCCCACTGACACACCAAGCTTGGTACATGGACACCAGCCAGATTACACGTGAGATTACCAGGGCTGCAAAGCTCAGAACTGAAGGCACGATGAATAGCAAAAAAAAAAAAAAAAAAACTCTTCCGTGAGACCAAAGCTGCCTCCTCTGCCAAGCCTGAGTTTGCCCTTTCACTCTGTAAAAGGAGAAATCTGGGCTAAGTCAGGACGCCTCGGTGAGGACAGGGCAATGATCTGCGTTCTCCAACAGCGTGTTTGTGGAGTCATAACTCGGTGAGGAGCAAGCATTTCAGCTTAGAGCATGAATCCAAAGGGAACAGAAATCGTTCGCTGAGCAGCTTGTGAGCAATTGGGAAGATCAAGCCCCCCACTTGTTGTTCGCTCAGCAGACTGGAGCTTGACGAGCATGCTGGCTTGGAGCAGAGCGGCTCTGGAGCCGGCTTGCCAGTGGAAGCCGGCCAACATCTTCCCTGCCGCTCAGATGGCGTATAATCATCACATCCATGAGGAAAAGCAGGGGGGTTTCTTTCTAGGGTATCAAATCTCTGTCCTTACAGGAGTATGACTGCATATCTCCTTCAAGAGAGATGGTCACCTTACGAATTTACACCCATCATCACTACGGACATTCTTGAGAAGACGCCACCCAGTTTCCTAAGAGTATTCCGTCAATATAATCCAAATTAACTCTGGCTCCTCAAGGGGAATTCTTTTGGTGGCTGGCACCACGCTTCACTTAGAAAGCTTTCAAGAACGTTGAGCTAGATAAGCTGTCCAATGCCAAGATATCCCGTTTCACTGGGGCACTTTCATTGCTGGTAAAACGTAGCATCAGGAAATAATCTCAGCAGTCAACACACATTACCATGGGTGCTATCCATTTCACCTGGAATGCTGGGTGAGGGCCTTTTTTTTTTTTAAAAAAGAAAAGCAATCACTCTATGACACGGCCACTTTTGTCATCTAATGCAGTTTGCAAAGAGGGAAATGATCTGTAGTAATGGAAACACAACCATCCCTGGGAGTCAATAGCTCCCGTGTTCTCTTGACCTTAGTTGGGAAGCAATGCTATTTCCAAATAAAATCCCTGCAGCTTCCACTTAGTAAAGAGGGAGTTAACACCTGCAATAATTCTTCCCGTTGTCCCCAAATTATAATCTCACGTATTTGTTGGAGAAATAACAAGGTGAGATGCCTCCGATGTTCTATCATATTGAAATACAGGTTAGCGGATACTCCATCTGACTGTGTGCTTTCAAAAATGCTTTGAATTTTTTGCATGGTAAAAGGTATTTAAAAAACAGAAGCTAAAAAGGAATTTTGGATGTGGGTCTCTGTCGTCGTCTTGTGCCAGATGAAAGTCCAGGCTTTGGTCTGTCTGCATGGGGCTGAAAGGTGCATGACCTCTCACTCTGCCATAGCCACCAGCCACAGGGCAGGTTTTCATCTACCTAGCTATCTAAAAGAAGCACAGGCCACAGATAGTGGCTGGCTTCTATAACCCCAGCACTCTGGGAGGCCAAGGAGAGAGGATGTTTTTAGCTCAGGAGTTCGAGATCAGCCTGAACAAGAGCGAGACCCACCAGAAACATTAGCCGGGTGTTGTGGTGTGCACCTGTAGTCCCAGTTACCTGGGGAGACAAAGAGGGGAGGTTGTCTGAACCCGGGAGTCTGAGGTTGCCATGAGCTGAGGCTACAGCACTCTCGCCTGGGCAACAGAATGAGATTCTGTCTCAAAAAGAGAAAATAATAAAATAAAATGAAGAAGACACAGCCTCCAATCACACTACCCTAAGGGAGACAGACAAAGCTCTCCTCCTGTCTGAAGCTCTTAAGATCTAGCCCTGATCCTTTCTCATCCTCCCTCTTACAGGTCCGAATCAGGCTGTTGGAAGTATCCATTTGCCTACTTTGTTAATTCCTTTCTATTTACTAAGAAACGCACACTGCTGGTGCCAATTCCCTGCGAAAACGTTAAGCTTCTCACGTGTCCACACTGTTCTACCAAGCTCAAAGGACATTCATGAACTATTCCTATTTCATTCATTACAAATGAAGTGTGTGGATGCCATTATATAAAGAACTATAATTTTAGCTGGATGTTTATTTTATATTTTATTTATTTTATTTTTAAATTTTAGCTCTTTCTTTTTTTGGAAACGGATCTCACTACATCACACAGGCTGGACTTGAATTCCCGGGCTCAAGCCATCCTCCCGACTCAGCCTCCTGAGTAGCTGGGACTACAGGTGCGCACCACCAGCCTTAAACAGATCATTCTACGTTGTAAGAAGATGGATAAACGGAATCTTACAATGATCCTCAGCCTAATGGAGGAAAGATAAAGTGGACATCAGCATCGTGTACGTACCCATCTGTTTTGTTTTGTTTGGGCTGAAGGAAGAAAAGTGAACCGTGGTATGCGGAATAGTCTGGAAACGTGTTAATTGGACAGCCAAATGACTATGTGTAACACGCACCGTTGCTTTGAAACCAGACAATTAGGAGGAGCTGACAGGACACTGGCCAGCATCACACTGGTGTATTTGAGCCAGACAGGACAAGTCACAGGCTGAATAAGGGAACAGATTGGGACCAGTCCACTGTGAAGATGAATTCTAGTTAGGATCCAACCTGCACCGATTGGAAGGCACTGTTTCAAAACATATCTTAAGGTCCCCAGAAAAGAAGAAAAAGAAGTGCCAGTTGACATAACTCAACCAGAAAGAGATGGGTGACCTCTATGTCTAAACAAATGTTAAGAGGACCTGGACCAAGTTCAGCAAATTCCTTCAGCTCCTGGGAGGTAACTTCAGGGATGCTAAGGATATTTTTAATGGTACATATTTAATGAGCTGCAGGTGTACAGGAAAACAAAAGTGAGATTATCCCGTGTGGCAACACCCGTAGCATCTAACGGACGTTGTCCATAGCACCAATTTAAATCTTTAAGGTCGCTTGAATAACTATTGCCACAAGGTCATGTGCCAAAGAGCAGGCTCTTGAGGACAACAGAGAAATATTTATATGGAAGTCATTTATTTACCTAGACAAGGCAGCAGTGTTTTGGCAACTTTGGAGAAGGATTCTAGTAAACCCGTCTTAAGAAAACAGAGTCTGGGGCGGTGCGTGTGGCTCAAAAGAGTAGGGCGCTGGCCCCATATACTGGAGGTGGTGGGTTCAAACCTGGCCCGGGCCAAAGAAAACTGCAAAAGAAAAAATCTGAAGTCTGTGTAGAGGTAGCTTGATGCCGCTGAGTTCAGAGATTGCAGAGTGCCTTGTCTTCAAACAAGGATGAATAATTCTCAAACGTAAGAAAGGGGAACTGACCAGGCAGATACCTGCATGAAAAATAGAGTAGCAATAAAAACCACTAAGGTCCTCAAATCAGTCCTGTGGATACCAATTAAATAAATGAGATGAATTCAGAATGCCATCGGTTAGGAACTAGATGAACGAAAATTAGTGACTATCATATTAATGTCTTATGAAGCCGATTAAACTATAAAAAGCTTCCGTATCTTTTGTGTGTGAAGATCATTAACATATGCGTGTCTGTCTGTGAGGGTCGCGGGTTTTATGAAGATGCCGTGGTCATTGTGACAAACCACTAGGCTGGTTTAGCTGGAGGCATCTCCATTGAGGTTGAAAGTTCTCATTGTAACAAAATAGACTTAACTTTTTCTGACCATTCATTATCTGGTGTTACCTAAGGGAAGATGATACAGAAATAGATTGTTACAAAGGTGAGGAGCTGGGTGGCTCATGGCTGTAACCCCAGCACTCTGGGAGCCTGGGGCAGGTGGATTGCTTGAGCTCAGGAGTTCAAGACCAGCTTCAGTAAGAGCAAGACACTGTCTCTAAAAACAGCTGACTGTTCTGGTGGGCACCTAAATCCCAGCTACTGGGGAGGCTGAGGCAAGAGGATCACTTGAGCTCAGGAGTTTGAGGTTGCTGTGAGCTATGATGCTATAGCACTCTATTTGGGATGGCAAAGTGAGACTCTGTCTCAAAAAGGAAAGAAAGAGAAGGGAAGGGAAAGGAAGGGTAGCTCATAAAAGAAAATAAAAATAAGCTGGGTAATGTGGTGGTCACCTGTGGTCCCAGTGGTTTGGGAAACTGAAGTAAGGGGAGCACTTGAGTCCAAGAGTTTAAGGTTGCTGTGAGCTAGGACACCAGGGCACTCTACCCAGTGCAACAGACAAAGACTTTGTCTCCAAAAAAATAAAATAAAACAAAATAAAATAAAGCCTTGGAGAGAAAAAAAGAAGTCTTTACATTCAAACTTATAGAACAATGAAAGTCAACACACCAATCAAAATACAGCCAGGTGCTCCCCAAATAAGTTGTGTATACACCCTCACTGAGAGATCTTAGAATAAGGTGACCAGATTTTAACATTGGTAAAGCAGGACACCATTGACTGGGGCGGGAGGGGGGGGTCTTAATTACAAATTTGGTCTATAAGGAACAACAAAAATTTACATAGAATGCAATACATAGTATTGTAATATATATATTTTTAAATTTCAACATAAGTACAATTTACAAACATAATACATTTTTAAAAATTATGTATAGGGTGGCACCTGTGGCTCAAAGGAATAGGGCGCAGGTCCACCTGGGCGACCTTGCCCTGGAGGGGAGTAGGGAGTTTACGTTAGCCTTTTCATTTCCAAGTGACGTTACAATAACCTCTTCATTCCCAAATGGAGTTACATTAACCTTTTCAGCAGCCAAAACTGTAGATTCCCTTCCTGTTGTCCCACTGTTCCCTAGCTTGCCCCTGTGGTGCATTCTTTCCAAAAATCGGGACTTTTTTAAAACACCATGGGACATAGGACAAATTGTTAAAAATTGGGACTGTCCTGCCAAAAGCCGAATGTCTGGTCACCTTATCTTAGAGGCTCAGCACCTGTAGTACAGTGCTTATGGTGCCAGCCAAATGCACCGAGGTTGGTGGGTTTGAACCTGACCCAGAGCCAGCTAAACAACAACTACTGCACCCAAAAAATAGCCAGGCGTTGTGGTGGGCGCCTGTAGTCCCAGTTCCTTGGGAGGCTGAGGCAAGAGAATCGCTTAAGCCCAAAAGAGTTTGAGGTTGCTATGAAATGTGACATCATAGCTCTCTATGGAGGGTGACATAATGAGAGTCTGTCTCAAAAAAGAAAGATTTTAGAGATGGTATAAAGTTTGTACCAAAAAATTCTCCATGTACTAGGTTCGATCAAGGGGACCTCAGGAAATAAAATTTTATGTATAGATAACAGACATATCCAATATTGCAATGTCATGATACGTAGGATGCAATTTGGGGGTAGGATACAAGATCTTTGCATTTTTCCTCAGAATTACAGGTGTTCTAATCATAAGAAAGAGAAAAAGGAGCCTTTCACCATACCCAAACTATTGTTAAAATATCTGCACACACATATGTGCATATGTACATGTGTGTAATAACTGAAGCATTGGTAACTTCTAAATGGGATAAGTTACAGGTTTTGCCTGTAAGGAAAAAAAAATTTTTTTTTTGAGATGGAGCCTCAAGCTATCGCCCTGTGTAGAGTGCCATGGCATAACAGCTCACAGCAACCTCCAACTCCTGGGCTCAAGCGAGTCTCCTGCCTCAGCCTCCCAAGTAGCTGGGACCACAAGCACCCGCCACAACGCCCGGCCATTTTTTGGTTGCAGCCATCATTGTTGTTTGGCAGGCTGAGCTGGGGATTCGAACCTGCCACCTTAGGTATATATGGCTGGCGCCTTAGCCAATTGAGCCACAGGTGCCAAGGAAAAATTTTAATAGTTACCATATGCTGTAGACAATTTTGATTAGGATGTGTTCAAGATACTCAAATTGTGACCAAAAATAAATGTATGTTTCTCAGAATTTACTACACAAAGATCATTAAAAACTACAGGAATTAAGCATCTGGGTGGCACCTGTGGCTCAGTGAGTAGGGTGCCGACCCCATATACTGAGGGTGGCAGGTTGAAACCTGACCCCGGCCAAACTCCAACAACAAAATATAGCCAGGCGTTGTGGTGGGCACCTGTAGTCCCAGGTACTTGGGATGCAGAGACAAGAGAATTGCCTGAGTCCAAGAGCTGGAGGTTGCTGTGAGCTGTGACGGCACAGCACTCTACCAAAGGTCACAAAGTGAGACCCTGTCTCTAAAGAAAAAGAATTAAGCATCTGCTCAAAAATTCAAAAGCAGTAGAATATGGAAGAATTTATTTTGTTCTTGTCTTCCATTCCGATCCCTGCTTGCTTATTTTTCAGACAAGTAAAAAATGGCATAATTCTTGTTAGGAAATCTTATTTTTAGCATATTACAACTGAAGGGAAAGTTATGAATTTTAAAGGATAAGATGTAATGACTCAACAGTTATGTTAAAAATAAAGAATTGATACTTGGCAACTTGGCAGATTACAGTTTTCCTTGGAATTAAAATCTTTAAACATGACTTTAATAAGATAAATTATGAGCACTGTCCTTTTTTTTATATCTGATATTTCGTCTACATAAACAAAGTGAAATTCTATGCCGGTTACATAAGCTGTTTAAAAATGATAAAACGCTTAAGTGAGAATTCAATTCAATTCAGCCAGAGACGATATAAATTTACTATGAGGTATGTGTTTACTTTCGGTAAAGAATGCATCACTCATGATTTGGTACAAATGTAATCCCAAAATACCTCCCCTTTGGACCACTGAAAGATTAATCACAAAGATATTTTATAGCGAAGAAAATACAAGAATTTTCTATGAGATTATTGATCAAAGCGAATTGCATCTTGGAACCGCTCCAGAAATACTTATTTGGTACTGTCAGACCTCAGCAGACTCGAGATTAGAGGCTGGAAGCAGTATGGAATACTTGGGAAAGTTCCAGAAAGGCAGTGAATGTGATTTGATTTTGTTTGCAAGCCACACTTCATCTACCAGCGAAATGGAAATTCCTGATCCATGCCTCTGGAGGGATCAATCTCTCCATTTATGGGGTGAACTGAGTCCCTGATTAAGAAAGAGAAGGCCTCCCATCCATAGGAATAAGGTCAAATTCAACTCACATTGTTCACAGCTAAACAATACACAAAGACAAAACACGCCCTGATGGGGGTCAGCCCACACTAATTCTGTTCTCCTCTTTTTTCCATTGTCTAAAACCAACAATCAGCACCTTAAAACACCCGCGTTGTCTAATTGTCTGCCCCGCACACGGGTGGCAGTTAATTACACATTCTCTTGTCCCCTAATTGCTGTGTTTTTTTGCTCTTCCTTGCAAGAACGTAAGTTCCCCTCAAACAGCATTCAAATCAGCGTCTCTAGGGTAGCAACTGCCTGACTCCACGGAGCAACATACTTTCAACAAATACTTCTTTCTTGAAAATAATTCATCGAACGTCAGGATACTTCATGCGTCCTGAAGCGGGCAATTTCGGCACAGGCACCGGAATTAGGTCTTGACCGGAAAGAATGATGAAAACTTAAGCCAGCCACTTACTTATGGAGAAAAAATTTGTTTTGCTTGGTACACACACAAACCTACGTTTTTACTTTCCTGCCCTAAGTACTGTTTTCATTTCAAGGATCTATGTTTCACTTATTAGCATGAACTCACATGCAATCTGACATTTGGGAAAGAAAGGTAACTACCTGCTCTTTTTAGCCCAAAGATCACAAAAACAGGAGCCCTCTGAGTCTCATGCATACTGGCAAATGTTTTCATTTTGTTCTTGTGCCCTTTGAATGCTGTGAGTGGTGACACCGGATCTTTATTTATCAGGGAGTTGCATGATTGTGCATAGACCCTAGTTCTCATGCCTTCCTTGTAATTCTTTTTTTTTTTTTCTCTTTGCAATTTTTGGCTGGGGCTGGGTTTGAACCTGCCACCTCCGGCATCTGGGACCAACGCCCTACTCCTTTGAGCCACAGGCGCTGCCCCCTCGTAATTCTAAATTCTTGCTTCTTTTTTTTTTTTTGAGACGGAGCCTCAAGCTATCCCCCTGGGTAGAGTACCACGGCATCACAGCTCACAGCAACCTCCAACTCCTGGGCTTAAGCGAGTCTCCTGCCTCTGCCTCCCAAGTAGCTGGGACCACAGGCGCCCGCCACAATGCCTGGCTATTTTTTGGTTGCAGCCATCATTGTTTGGTGAGCCCCGGCTGGATTTGAACCCACCACCTTGGGTGTATGTGGCTGGCGCCTTAGCCACTTGAGCCACAGGCACCGAGCCTGCCAGAAGGTATTGATGATCAGTAATTTGTTTTGTATGGCATCAAACCCCTTAAGATTTTTTTCCTGAATCCTTGCTTCCCATTTTTCAACTCAGTAGAACATTTGAAACACATCTCACAGAGAACATATTTACTGTCAGGTGAATTAGAAAGATCTGATTATACTTATTTCCAACTTTTTTTAAATTTTATTTTTTATTTTTATTTAATTTTTTTTTTTTTTTTTAAATTTGAGACAGAGCCTCAAGCTGTCATAGCTCACAGTAACCTCCAACTCCTGGGCTTAAGTGATTCTCTTACCTTGGCCTCTCAAGTAGCTGAAACTACAGGCGCCCACCACAATGCCCAGCCATTTTTTGGTTGCAGTTGTCATTGTTGTTTGGCAGGCCTGGGCTGGACTCGAACCCACCAGCCCTGGTGACTGGCGCCCCAGCCACTTAAGCCACAGGCGCTGAGCCTTTTATTTAATTTTATTTTTTTAAGATAAGGTCTCACTCTGTAGCCCCAGCTGGGTGCAATGGCATGATTATAGCCCACTGCAGCCTTGACCTCCTGATCCTGCCACTTCAGCCTCCCAAGTAGCTAGGACTACAGATGTACACCACTACACCCAGCTGTTACCAACTCTGTTTTTTTTTGGAGCCTTTGGAGCCAGAGTTGGGAAATAAGAATACTTTGCCTGTTTTCTTTCTGTTCGCTCCTTTTAGAGTACCTTTCCTTTTAACCAGCCTTCTGATTCTTCCTCTCATAGAACAAGGGCAGGAAGAATAAAAATGCTTCTTCCAGATTGTTACTTTGAGGGCAGTGCCTGTGGCTCATAGAGTAGGGTACTGGCCCCATATACCGGAGATGGTGGGTTCAAACCTGGCCCTGGCAAAAAACTGCAACAACAACAGATTGTTATTTTGAGCAGTTATATACAAAGGCTCAAGAATAGCTAGCTAGGTGAAGCACTTCAAATAGGCCACAGCAAGATCTGAGGAGTTCTTATAATTGTTTCTCTTTTTTTTTTTTTTTTTTTTGAGACAGCAGAGCCTCAAGCTGTCCCCCTGGCTAGAGTGCCATGGCATCACAGCTCACAGCAACCTTCAACTCCTGGGCTTAAGCGAGTCTCCTGCCTCCGCCTCCCAAGTAGCTGGGACCACAGGCGCCCGCCACAACGCCTGGCTATTTTTTGGTTGCAGCCATCTTTGTTTGGTGGGCCCGGCCTGGATTCGAACCTGCCACCTTAGGTGTATGTGGCTGGCACCTTAGCCACTTGAGCCACAGGCGCTGCCCAATACTTGAATTTCTTATCTTTTCTTTGAAACTGCAATGTTTGAGACCTTATTACTTGGTTTCCTGGAGAAAAGGGCTATGCATTGTTTGTATCTAGGCAATTGTAGTTCTCCCATTATCTGGCTAGCCCTAAGCTATTGAAGAATTTCACTCACAATCATCTCTGTATTCCTTCTCCCAGGGGATGTGGCTTCCTGCACAGAGTCCCTCTTCAAGACCCACATGTGTCCAGAATGCAAACGCTGCTTTAAGAAGCGGACCCATCTGGTAGAGCACCTGCATCTCCACTTCCCTGACCCCAGCCTCCAGTGCCCCAACTGCCAGAAGTTCTTCACCAGTAAGAGCAAGCTCAAGACCCACCTTCTGCGGGAGCTGGGTGAGAAGGCCCACCATTGCCCACTGTGCCACTACAGTGCAGTGGAAAGGAATGCACTTAACCGCCACATGGCCAGCATGCATGAGAATATTTCCAACTTCTACTCAGACACATATGCCTGTCCTGTCTGCCGTGAGGAATTCCGCCTCAGCCAAGCCCTCAAGGAGCACCTTAAGAGCCATACAGCAGCAGCTGCAGCAGAACCGTTATCCCTTCATTGCTTTCAGGAGGGCTGCAGCTATGCAGCACCAGATCGCAAGACCTTTGTCAAGCACCTGAAGGAGACCCATGGCATGCGAGCTGTGGAGTGCCGCCATCACTCATGTCCCATGCTGTTTGCCACAGCTGAAGCCATGGAGGCCCACCACAAAAGCCACTATGCTTTCCACTGCCCCCACTGTGACTTTGCCTGCTCCAATAAGCACCTGTTCCGAAAACACAAGAAGCAAGGCCACCCTGGCAGTGAAGAGCTGCGCTGTACCTTCTGCCCCTTTGCCACCTTCAACCCAGTGGCCTACCAGGACCACGTAGGCAAGATGCATGCTCATGAAAAAATCCACCAGTGCCCTGAGTGCAACTTTGCCACTGCCCACAAGAGGGTGCTCATTCGACACATGCTGCTACATACAGGTAAGATGGCTTCCATCCCTACAATAATGTAGTAATGACAGTAATGATAACAGCTAATGTGAACTTTAACTGTGTACCAGACAATTTTATGTACCACACAAAAAGGAAAGGTCTTGCATACGTTGTCACATTTGACCAAGAATTCGTAGAGATAGATTGCAAGTTTACAAATGATCCTTGAGTGTGTCATTCAGCTAGTAAAGCAGTTAAACTGGGATTTGAATCTAGGCAGTCTGATTCCAGAGCCTGTGCTCTAACTACCATGCTGCTGTGTCTTGCCTTCAGTCTCCTGTCCAGTTCTTCTTACACCTAGTCAGACTTGGATGGGTTAACACCAAGCCTGTTAGAGTGAAGAAACCAGACCAGGACAAATACCTTCCTTTGCAATTCAAGTTTTGGGATGTGCTGTAAGAGACAGATCAAGGGGACTAAGGCAGCAATCCATACATATCATGGCCTTCCATAGTTTGGACATTCATGACACTGAAACAAGATCACCTCCAGTGACCCGGAAGTTGCAGATGTTGCAACTCAGACTTTTAATTGTTTATCAGCATTATTAATGCTTTAGGTGACAGCCAAATCAAGCTACCTGCTATCACATCATCCCATTGTGATCATTTATAAATATCCCATTTATAAACATCAGTAGATTATCAGGACATGAAAAAAATTCCTTCAGCACTCTGGTTTGGGAGAATAATTTTTGGGCAGTTTGGGGCACAGCCATTATTGTTCCTATTAAACAGTTCTTTTTTTTTTTTTTGAGATGGAGCCTCAAGCTATCCCCCTGGGTAGAGTGCCATGGCATCACAGCTCATAGCAACCTCCAACTCCTGGGCTCAAAGCGAGTCTCCTGCCTCAGCCTCCCAAGTAACTGGGACCACAGGCGCCCACCACAACGCCCGGCCA